>QYAM01000093.1:0-85281 GCA_003988965.1 Neobulgaria alba
AGGTCTAAAGAGGTCTATTATATAACCTCGGTTCTACTTTTAATAAGCCTCGCTTATTAGTTAAGCCTAAGGTCCTTTAGTTATATAAGTCGTAATATATAAGGCTTAATAAGATATTATAAATAAATGTTTATTATTTACTTAAAGCTAAATAATAAACTATTATAAAGAGAATAAAGTAGGCTTAAGCACTTGCTTATTTTATACTAGTATTTATAAATTAAGAGAGAATATAATAAGGAGTAAAAGTCTTAAAAGAATAAAAAAATTTTTTTAATAAAGATTTCTTTATTTAAATTCTAAAAACAGGAAATAAAAATTTTCGAAACTATATAAAACGTCCCTTCTTAATATTTAGAACGTAGAAAATTAATTTATATAAATTAAAAAAAATAATTATCTACTATTTTATACGCACTAGTTCTATTTCTTTAATAATTAAAATCAGAGTTTAAACATATATTATTAAAAGTAAATAAAGGAAATGCAGGTTTCTATCCCTTAAACAAAGACAACGTCCACGAGGTTAAAGACGGTTACTTGAAAATGAGGTGTAAGTAGTTATTTTAGACAAGAAGAGGGAGGGAGGGATTGTGGGAAGGACAGGTGTGAGGAGCAAGATTAGGAATGTTTACTATAAAGATTTAGATAGGAATTTAACTAAGTGAGTCTTGTCTTTTAATTATATAGAGCGATGTTAATTGTGAATTAGATATCAAATTATATTTAAAGATGTGGTATCCCTTGTTATTAGCAATTTAAACACCTAAGAAATCCAAAATCCCCGTCAGACACACCAGCCTTCGTCTCCATCAACTTGGCATCAACCCACCCATCTGTCCAACTGCCCCCAAAATCAACCAAACAGCAATCGTCCGGCTCACTATTGATAAGAACATTCTCTGGCTTCCTATCGCCCTACACAACGCCAATCTCATATAGCAACTCAACGTTACGCCTAACCTGCTCCGCCTACTTTCTCCTCCGCTCGCAAGCAACGGCTTTGATATCCCACTAAGACCCACCCAAGGTCATTGTATGTGGAATGTACTCTTCCAAAATCCTAATAACTCCCTTTTATCATCAGCGTCGGCAACAAAGCCGATCAATCTAGGAGCTTTGATGGAAGAGGTGTGTTTAGAGTCCGTAATCTTCTTCAAACACTCGTATTCACGCTGCACAGTCTTGCCGTGAGTAGGCACCAGCATCTTGCAGCACATATCCTGCCTATTAACAGAGACTTTCGCGATATACCTAGTACCTATGAGTTTCTTAGTGAATATGATCTCCCGTGTGGAATATCTAGGCAAATTCGATGTAACGTTGATAGCGAGATATGAAGGTACATATTTTGATCGCGAGGGATGTTCCTGTATTACATCCGCATTTCCTACATCCGTGACCAGACGAAAATAGAAGGTTTCTGGATTAAGGGCAGAGTGCAGAGAGATAGGTGGGTTTGAAGGTCCTCTTTTAGTTCCAGGCGCCAAGGGAGCAAACTTGCGCCATCCGGCTTCGTAGATTATGTCCTTAATTTCATCTTAGGCCCTCTGTAGGTTTTCATCGTTGTCGTCCTCTAGAAATGCTTTGTTGTACTAAGATAACAGCGGTGTTATTAGGTCTTCCGGGTGGGGGGTAGGACACACTGTAACGACGAAGCGTTTGCCGTTACACATGATGGTAAAGTCGTGGCGGTGTCCGTCTTCTCCGTCGACTCTTTGGGTGGAGAATCTAAGATGCTTCTCCCACCGAGTTCTGTTCTCGTCAGTAGCCATAGCTTTAAGTTCAGAATTTGATTGAAGACAACTAAGAATTTTTTCGAGATATGTTTTTGAATATCCCCTACTGCAGAGTATATCGAAGATAGCAGTAAAGTAGCTGCGGCCGACTCCAGCTGCGTCATGGTTTGTGCGGTCATTGTCTCCGGTCAAGTGAAAAGTTTAGATGATGTGGCTTCTGACCGTCGGATATATAATGTAATCGAGGTAAGGCTACCTACCCATTGAGGCTTAGATGTAGGGTAATAAAGCCACAAGGCTTATGTCACATTCTCACCCCCGTGATATACTTCTCTGGTGGCTGCTCAACAAGAGGGGATTAAGTTACATATACTAGGTAATATATTTGATCAACCCAGGTTAGAAAATCTACTTTTATTTAACAGTTATGCCCAGTTCTCTCTTCACGCGCGCGATATCTTCACGATTACCCTTCGTCCAATCGATCCCCTCCAAGGTGGCATACCCCTTCTCCTCTCTAGCCCACAGCTCCTCTGCCACCAAATTTCGAATCTTGGGGTATTGATGAAGGAGCATCGAGCTCAGCTTCTCAGCTGCGCGGGGGAAAACCTCAATCAAACCACCATAGACCTTAACGGCAGCCTCGATTTTACGAACATTGCCGGACTTGAAATGAGATTTCTGAACTAAGAAGTACACTCGAGCCCAGCTGCCAAATAGTTAGCGAGAGGAGAAAAGGGTAAGCAGCGTTGGGCCAGGGTATCTTACTCTAGATCACATTGCTGCAGGATCCGTACATCAAGTAATAATGCCATCACTTCCAGCACAGGTACAGAGATTCGATCAATGCCCAAGCTCTTTTCCAATAACTGTACCATATCTGCTCCTAGCTTTTGAGCATTCGCTTCTTCATCGCAGAATAAAAGAAGGGCAGCACGGCTTGCCCGAACAAGCTCTTCTGAGCCGGTGTCGGCAGATGACACAATGCCTTCCAAAAGGTCGAGGCTCCATTCTCCATCCCATGATCCGCATTTGAGACTTGAGTACTTACCTTGAAGACTAAGCAGGTATGAAAAGTATTCTTTCGAGGATGACGAAAGAGTATCAAAAGAAGTGCTTGCATAGAAAATTAGTCGCGTGAAAGCACTTGTCAACGTCGAACTTACCTATCACGAAGAGCACCTGCAATCGCTTTCTGCCCCTCCATACGTACACGATCCAATTTTTCAGATGCTAATCGAAATGTACCGCCAAGGAGGGTACTAAAAACTCCCTCCATCTGTTTATTGTCCTCAGCCGTCGTTCTATTCCAGATTTCGCTAGCTGCCTTTACAGCTTCCACTCTCAGTAAGGATCCAATGTCTCCTCTTGCGTTAGTAGTATAGTCGTCCATTCCTTCTCTTAAAATGCCAATGACATCTCGTGTATGCGTATGCAGTGCATGGCTCGTCGTTAGGCACTGCATGATTGCGACTCTAGTTTCGATACTGCGATCTACATCCCATCGCTTGCGAATAGCCTAATAACATTAGATCGAGCTCGTTAAGGATAACTGTAGCATTTGTGATGGAGAATCAGAACGTAGGTAGCTTACCTTTACAATCTCGCCCTCCCACGGCAATGGTCGTTGATATTGTCCTTTTGGTGGAAAGAGCTTGAGAAGAGTACAAACGTAGCCAATGCTCGTCATATTGGAGGAGCTCTTTGGCACATATACAGTATTACCTATCCACTCGGTGATCAAAGAAGCTCTCTGAGTTTGATTAACAATAAGAAGAAGATCTGCAGCGGCATTACAAACGGCCGCCAAGCTAAAAGTCTCTGAGAGCTTGAGGAATTCCCCAAGCAGGTCAGTTGCATATTGTAGGCAATCCTCGTTGGGGGTGTAATCCGAATCGTAAGTTCTGTCGATATCCTGAAGTGATCGCACAAGTCGTTGCTCTCCCGGATTGACAATGAAAGAAGGTAGGCATAGTAAATTCATTTTTAACACATTTTGAAATGTATCTTTCTGCCCACGAACAGCCGCATACTCACGAATAATACAATCTGCTCTCAGAACATGATAAGAAGAGCTTAGTAAAAGACTAATAGCTTCTGCTAAGAGCTCAGGGCGTCTCGAACTCTCGATCCTGCTGTCTGCATCGCAGAGGATCCACTCGACCATAGTCACAATCTCACGAACAGTGTCAACAAGAGGGCTTTGGTTTGCCGGGATGTGGGGGTTGAGGTTGGGGGAAAATGTTGTGGCCAGATCACGATACATGGCTGCAAATTCCTGTGAGATGCTTGTTCTTGTACAGTCGGCGCTGAATTTCCTGATGATTGAAGCCAGAGCGAGTAGGAGACCATGGCGTCCTTCGACTTCTCGAGAAGCTAGAGGCTTAAGCCGGGCAAAAATAAGATCAACAGCAAATCTGAAATCGATCCAAGGTCTTAGGGAACGAGATTTCTTTGCCCAAACCATCTCTCCGATTGCGTTAGCTGCATTCCGTCTAGCAGTAGCATCTGTGTCCATTAAGCCCCTCCATCCTAGTAAGCCGTTAAGAAGACCTTGGTAGTAGTAATCCGACAGTGGTGCAGCTAGAAGCGCAACTTCGCCCACAGCTCGAGCTCTAAGCGCGACAGCGTGATAGTCAACTACTTGCACCACCTGTATGCCTTCGGCAATGGTGTCCGGATGACGGCCAATGAGTTCTTGGAGGGCAGCGGAGGAGCCTCGACGAATATTTCCTGCGGGATCCAAGGAGGCCGAGACGACAAGTTCTGTGGCTAGGGTTTGTAGCGAGGACTCGGTTATGCTCTGATCATTTGAATTGATAGAAACCATTCTCCAACTTTCGAGTTCCTTAGTGCTATACCTTCGCGCCAGCGCCCATATCCCAAAGCAAGCGGCATCTCGAACGTTAGTACCAATCGATGATCCCGTGGTAGAACGCTGCTGGAACGACAAACCAACACGGAGCGCATCCAGAACTTTAAGCATCAAGGAATCGTCGCTCGTAGGAATGGATCGACGATATAGAAGATGAGAGAGGGTCAAAATAACTCCGTGCCATTCTAATGGATTGACACGGGATATATCACCGCAGAGGATATCACCGCGGAGGATATCACCACGAAGGACGTTTGTTAGCAAGATATCAAGAACAGCGTCGACAACTTGAGGAGCCATTTCTGGCTCTAACTTCAAGACAATCATACTTAAAGACTTGCTTGCTGCCAGTCTGACCGGGGTTGCCAAGTCGGAGAGACTTTCGAGCATGTACCCAATGGCAGTTTGATTGATTTCTACATTTTCGGCACTCTCTAGTTGACAGAGGTGTAGGATTGTGATGGTGCGTAGAATCTTGATAATGATTTTGCGAGCAACGGCAGATGCATAAATAGCCTTGAGGATCGGTTCATCGGCATTGGCAATACCTTGCACGATATTGAAGATTGTTGCGAGGTAACGATCCATATCCGTTGCGGTGACGGAGGCTGCAAGGAGGCCGGCGAGAAAGGAGAGAGCCCCAATGTATCCATGCGTTGAGTGATCATCTTCCGAGACCGATTGAAGTCGAGATATAGCCCAATTCACCAATGCTGACAGGATTCCGAGTTGCTGCATATCTCTTCGCATCGCAACTCGTACCAAGAGAACTCTTGCCGCATCTTTTTCTTTTCCTGGCGCGGCGAGACATCCTATTGCTAGGGGTATAACTCGCACGGCTACTCCTGGGGTCATTGGAGGCCACACCAGGCCCGACACATTAGATGTTGAGATCTCTTCTGTGGTACCCGAGGAAATGGTAGAGAGATCGAATGGTGCCAGGAGCAGTTGGGATAGCCATAAAAGTGTAATATATCTCTGCTCCCAGTCCCATGCGGGAACGCGGTCTGAAGCTTGCCCATTCACATCCTTCTCCAATGCCGAGAGAAGTAGTTCCAGATGGCGAGTTTCGGTGCCGAAGAAACGTACAACGGCTTTCTCTCCCCTAATCTTGCAGAATGTGTATAGCAGTCGGCAGAGGGCACTTGATAGCGTGGTCAACGGCTTTGCGTCGGGGTTTGGAACTGGATGTCGTGGGGGAGGGGTCCGTAGATATTGGATGAGCCATTCTGTGAGAGGTGGCACGAGCTGGTTGAGGTGAGGATCGAGAAGTTGGGGCAATTCTTGGAAGGGTTCGAGCTGCAACAGGGAGTCAGCGTGGTCCCTTTCCGCCAACACCTCAGTACCCCCTCACCAATGCCACGAGCCGGTCGGTATCTCTAATGCGAACTCTTCTCTTCAGGCGATTTTCGTTCGAAACTGGAATCTTGTGCACAAATGGGTAGAGGGAATCGGAGAAGTCCTGGATTAGACTGGCGGATGTTCGCTGGAGCTGAACGTCGCCTTCGGTTTCGGGGGCGTCCATGGTGGGGGGAGGGGGAGGGGGGGGGATGAAGGCGGGGATGAAGGGGAAAGGATTTAGAAGTTTTGGCCAAAGGAGAGGTGCGATGGCTGCGGGAAGCGAAGACCTGTGAAGCTCGGTGTGCTGCGAGCTTCTGCGGTCATGGTGGTGGTGGTGATGTTGCGGTTCGAGTGGTGACGGGCAGGAAATTGTCTTCCTGCGAGGATGCGCAGCTTTGAAGCTCTCTGGTTTAGGGCTGGGCGTTCGGCGTCACGTTGATCGGCACTAGAGGCGATGCAGCGGGAGATGGACGGTGCCTCCAGGAACCGGTACGGTGCTGCTGGTGGTGCTGGTGCTGGCGGTGGAGGCCTTGCGATCTCGCCTGCCCCAAAGAGCAGCGTCCCGGGGGCCCAGCCAATCGTGGCGCCTGATGGCAGCGAGGGGCAGGTCGAGGCGACAACACCACGGCAGGGCAGGCGCGGTGAAGCTTGTCTGCATTATGCTTAAGCTGCGAAGTGCAACAAACCACCGCGAGCAGGAGCAGGGCCAGCCGAGGGCGCCGTCCAGATCGGGCACTGTGCAACAGGACGGTTCCATCGCGACCTCCCCCTCCTGTGGTGCCTCCTGTGGTTGGCGCTGGCCATGGCCACCACTGCAAGCCGAGCACGCCTGGCTGGTGCGTCGTCTCGACGCTGGAGGCGACCTGCTGTGCAGCTGCGGTGGAATCCCGCCGGAGACTTGGTGCCAGCCCCAAACACCACCAAACACCACCACCAAACACCACCAACCGTCCATCTCGCGCCTTCGAGGCATCCACCCTGCGCTCGCGATTATAAATTACGATTCCACCCCCCCTCGTGCACAATTCAGGGCAATCCCCATCCTCCGCCAGGTAGCCACACCCACGCAAGCTACCCAGGGCTCGGATACATCCCTCATAACCCCGCCTATGTCCTGACGTGCAGGTGCGGAGTCGGCGGCACTCGACCTCCATGGCCCACCACAGCACTCACAGAACAAAGAGCAAAGTGCCAGATTCGCCCGCTTTCTCTCCACCGCAGAGGGAGCCGGAGAACTTGCCGTCTCCCCGAAGCATGCACCATGGTTCGGAAAAGGAAGCAAAAGACGTGACGTGCGGGTGGTGCAGGAGGTGCAGGAGAGCCCAGAGTCGCATCGTCTTCGATTTATCATCCCACCCGTAGAACGCCCACCGAACAGAACATACAAATAGCGCCCTCCCCTCTCCTTCTTCCCTCCATCGATAATACGTCACTCCTCCATCATCGAGCCACTCCAGCGAGACCACCCAAACCGCAATCATGGGGAACGCGATCAGCCAAATGTTCCCTCCACAGGCCAGGCTCACAGAAAAGAACCTGCCCGACCAAACGGGAAAGGTACCTCACCATAATCCGATGTGCCACCAAGGAAGCCAGCCCAGCTAACCGTCCTCCAGGTCTTTATCGTGACAGGTTCAAGCAGTGGTGTCGGCGAAGAACTAGCCCAAATCCTCTACTCCCACAGCGCGAAAGTCTACGTCGCCGTGCGAAATCCCGAGAAAGCTGCCAGGGCAATTGAGCGCATAAAGGCAAACTTCCCAGGTGCCAAAGGCGAGTTGGTCTACCTTCACCTTGACCTCGGCGATCTTACCACTATAAAGGCTTCTGCAGAGGAGTTCCTCAGCAAGGAGGAGAAGTTGGATATTCTCTGGAATAACGCCGGGGTCATGGTTCCGCCACAAGGAAGCAAGACCAAGCAAGGATATGAGTTACAATTGGGAACCAACGACGTTGCGCCATTCCTCTTCACCAAACTCTTGACACCCATCTTGCTCAAGACAGCAAAAGTCAGTCCACCAGGGAGTGTTCGCGTCATCTGGGTTTCTTCCAGTGCCGGCGATTTAGTAGCACCCAAAAACGGAGTTGACTTGAACAATCTGGACTACAAGGTTGATAAGTCAGCACCACACAAGTACGCTGTCAGCAAGGCCGGCAATATTCTTCACGCCAAAGAATATGCGAAGAGATACGGACCAGAAGGAATTATCAGTATTGTATGCAATGAATGATTGACTCTCCATAACATGCACTTACATTTCTAACTTGCTCTCCTAGCCTCTCAACCCAGGAAATCTCACAACAGAACTTCAACGTCACACTCCCCCATGGCAAAAAGTAATCATCAAGCTGATTACCTACCCACCAATCCACGGAGCGTACACAGAACTCTTCGCCGGACTTTCCGGAGATCTCGGTCCAGACAATAACGGCATTTGGGGTAAGTTCCTTTCTCTCCAACTTTGCCTTAACTCGTACTAACGATTTCTAGTCGTTCCATGGGGACGTATCCTACCACTCCGAAAAGACATCGAAGCCGCAGCCAAGGGAATTGAAGAGGGTGGAAGTGGGGTTGGACTCAAATTCTGGGAATGGAGCGAAGAGCAAGTAAAGGCATATCTATGATGATCTTTAATACTTCGACTTCCTTTGAGGAAAAAAAGCCCTGATTTCTTCCTCCTGACAGCCCCTTCATTTCCACTACTCGGGCTTCCCGTTGGAATTATTAGAGGTGGCCTCGTGGGGGAAAATCTTTCCCGGGTCGGTCCTCTCAAATTTCACCTCGCCCGCATACAAATTGTATAAGAGGGCTAGGATTTCCTTGATTCGCATAGTATACCCATTAATAATTTCAAATGCAAAACATATATACCCTATCAAATCAAATCAAACCAGAAACTTTAAAACAAACCTTAAATATATCAGGTGGCTATGTTCTGAATTTGGCCTGAATATTTTCTTAAAAAAAAGTGTAGTACCAAGATACAATGAGGCTCCCTCAGATGGGCAGTTATGTCACGAAAGAAAATCACATATTACCAGTGATTTATGTTACAGGGTACTTAAATTCCCAATAATGCCATAGAATAAGCAGCGTCACATTTTTACATGACAAGTTAACATTCTAGCATAGGCAGACTGCCACCCCAGGCTGCACGTATGTGGCCGAATCAGCATTGACAGTTGTATACTCCTAACGTTAGACGGCTCCAACCACAGCTTCCTAAATAGACCGATCACCTAACAATTCGATTACCATTGTTCCTAGATATTTAAGCAACTCAGTTCGTAGTGTTATGCGCTCGATTTATTCCTCTAAACTCAAAAAATCGACTTTCCATCAATTGCCATCACTCCACCTCCAACTAATATGACTTATAGAAATGATAACTAGTCATGAGTTCTGCGAGAGGTTTCAATGCCTCGAGCTGGAGGGTTCAATTTTACTATCAGATGAATACCTTGCTAGCCAACTTCCTTTACCGGCTCTTGATCGAGGCGAGCTTGGTTGGGACTTGGGAACGTGGGCAGAAATACAGCTACGGCGGGATTGCCCCTTCTATTATTTAGTTGGCACAATTCTCTTAGACTACGTCTCCAGCACTGAAAAAGCTTAGAAATCAAATCTAATCAATTGGTCACTGTTCCACTGATCCCCAGCGAGCAATCTTCCTATTTTTCTTTTCCTTCGCTAGATTACGTTTGCCTTACGTTTGTCACAGAGAAACAATAATATATCAGTAAGCCAAATAATACGAAGTCCCTCGATTCTTCTGGTATGTGTATGCTCCCCTCTCGAATTTTGGATTGGCTATATGCGATTAGAACCATAACGGTTGTTTATACTTCTTTTATATTTCTGCCGATCCGGTCAGTATAACTTTTATGGTCTTATAAGAGATAGACTTACACAAATGCAATGCAATTTGAAAGAGGAATATTACTATAACATAACATATTATTTTAGCTAGAATTTCCGAGTTATAGATGTTAAGCTCGAATGCATTAAACATATAAGCCTCAGTAAAAGATACGTAGCTCCGAGCTATTTCTGTAATCTTAAATATATGCCTAGACTAGAAAAAGATAGTATAGACTTTTTGCAGACACCCGGCTCTCCATTTACTATCAAGCTGAAGCTTCCAAATGCCATCGATAATGTAATAGATCCTGTGAAAGGGATTGGCGAGAAATATCTATGGGTGGATTCCCTGTGTCTTATACACGAGGCTTTGCATTGTGATGATGGGTTCAATTTATCAAGGGTCATATTTAACTATTGTAGCTGATGCTAATGCTCATCTACCCGGTGTTAGTTCAGGTTTACGAGACTACATAGAGCATACCACTGGTCTCAGGAGAGGTTTGAAGATGGTGGCTGTCCACAGTTCTAGCTAGAATTTAGCTTAGTCAGTATACTGCGAAAGAACCTGGACTCTCCAGGGATTTGCGCTATTCCGAAGCGCAATTATTTTCAACGACAATCAAGTCTCATTCCGTTGCCAGCTGGCGAATTGGAATGAGTATTCTTGGACAGACAAGCTAGAGAGGATGACTGATAACAAGACCCCAGATACTGCTGTGTGCTACTTGCCCGATCTTTTTAATAGGACCCTTCCATCACTCTCAAAATATATGGAGCTTAATGAAGAGTATTCTTGACAAGCGTTGACATACCAGGGTGATGCAATACGCGCCTTTTCCGGAATTATAATATAGTTACTCGCAAGTTATATCAATAGATTCCTATATTTATTTTACCTAGTGCTAATATACGTCGCCGTTCTAGATTTGCAATTTCGTAGGCAGGTTGAGAGGGGGAGATTCGATGGCTAAGAGAGAACTCTATTCGATATGACGAGAATGGGGTAAAAATAACAATCCCGTCTAATATTATCAAGTAGCTGAGAGATAAGAAGATTGCCGAGTGGAATGAATTTAAGGATTCTTCACACTACCAGCCTCGAGATTCTTTAGAGGAAGATAATCTAATTGAATTCCTAGGAGAATATCCCCACCTATTCAAGGCAGTGTTAGTAGGTATTTGAGCAGAGCTTAGCAGATGACGTGCAGATGCTGTTAGGTTCGACATGGTTTCTTGGCACGACGAGATTCGGGACATGGAAAACGAAACCACCGCTAAGAAATAGTTGAAATTGGAATTTTCCCGGCTACCACTAAACTTAGTTAATAGCCAGGTCGAGTTTAATAGAATCGTGAAGAAGATGGATGGAGAAACCTAGGGTAAATGCCTTCGTAGCTGGTGCGCATATCGTGAGCCTCTCCCATTTCTCTCTCGATATTTAGATATGGACTCACTGATAACCATTTGCAAGGCTTACGCAAATCACAAACAGAAAATAGAAGAGCTCGCAGTGCCCCTGGTAGTAGCTTCCGCCCGACGAGGGATACCGCGTTAGCAAAAATTGATGTGAAATACTGAGATCATAGAATTTCCATCTAGAAACATCGTACGGAAGGGGCAGTAGAGAACAGGAACAGGAATTCCTTGTACTCTAGAAACCCGTGAGTACCCAGTGAAAAACATTTCGAAGAACTCGCTGATGCCCAAACCCATTATAGGAAATTCCCTCCGTAGTGTTCTTCAAACTTAGACAATCTGCCTTTAACTTGTTCTAGGAAAATCACCCCCGCGAGGCACAGTAGCAGAGTCTCTTTATTCAGCATCTAGAGAACCAGTCGAATCTCTTCGTCTATACAATACTAGTTTACTACTAGAGCGAGGTTCCAACATGAACCTTATAGTAGTCTCACGAGGTCAGACGCCGATATCTGGCTCTGCTTTGGGATGACTCGAGTAGAAGCCGAAAATGGGTCAGCAATGGGATATCTTATCGGTAATTTACGCTTAATGGGCTTGCGGTATTGCAGAACGACGTGGAATTGGATAGATACTTACATTAGCTCTTGGGGATGCGGCGAAAGCCCCGGAAGTACTGTTAGTCTTGCTCGGCTAAGGTCTGAAGAAGATAGCTACGCATTATTTATCTTTTTGCAGAATACTAAAGGTGGTTGGTGTGCTACATGTGCTTCAACCTTGGAGTGAAATTTTTGGCAAGATACACATCCATTCGTCGACAACAAAGCAGTTCGGAGACTCAGATCTAACAAACGAAAGTGTACATTTTTTTCAAGCCCACATGAAAGATATAAAACATTGCCACCCCTAAGAACGACAAAGCGTTAAGCTAAGCTTTGCGAAGCAAGAATTAAAGATTGCCTCAAACTATAGCTTTGACTAATACCTCTCATCTTCAAATCTTTTCGCGAACTTCCGTCAACCACTCGCATTTCTTAGGCTAGACGACTAGCCGAATTAGTTACTTCCTTATTCAAGTCGCATTATTCTCAAACATATAGCTGTATAGTATAATTATGCTTAATTATAGAAAGGCGGAAGTTTATACTCCCCCCTTGTACACTAGACTTATTTTCTATTAAATAATTCTTGGGGTAGTATGTTATAGCGCTATTGGATTTAGCTAAATATAAACACCACAAGAGAGGGCACAACCGCCTGATACTCGCGGTTCTTAGGGTGAGGGTATTGGCCAAGTGACTTCCGTTTGTATGGCCAGGTACCTGTCATATCTTTATACGTGTTAGGCACGCGACCCTGCATACATTTATGCAGGCTGTCTTGGGTGCCTCCCCTTCCACATTCATCTTTGCCGTAGACAAACTCACCAAGGCCCCCGATCCTTCGTGACGCGATTCTGACCATTTCTTCCCTTGTTGCGACTTCCACCTTCTCGTCCTCCCACCCCGGTTCTTCCCCACGAAACCCACACAAAGTTCCAGCCCCACGGCGCGGCCCTTTATCGCCGAACTGATAGACGTCTAACACCATGCCGCCCTCCTCCAGCAACACCAGGCGAAAGATCGCACCCATCTCCCGAAGCAGCAATCAGAAGGGTGATGTGTGGCACCGGACACTGGAACACCTGTCATTCGCTCCGTTGACCTCCAAGGACGATATGTCGACTGCAAACGGACTCCCTGGATCTCCCCCCCCGACCTCCTCAAGCAAGGTGCCGGCGCAGCAGCTTACAATACTGGATCTACCCGTCGAGACCCAGCGGTGTATCTTTAGCCATGTGAGTAGTATCTCTGCGGAGAGAGAGAGAGACGAATTCCATCCTGCGCTCAGTTCCGAGGAGGCTGACACTGCACATTCTTCCAGGCCAACTCCCAGGACCTCATTACCCTCTCCCTAGTCTCCAAGCAATTCCGAGTCCTCGCGGCAGAGCAACTATATCGAGCCTTCAATATCCTCTTCCCCGACGAAGATGATCCCGCGAACGATTGCCCCATCGACAGCCTGGCGGGCGGGCTCGAGACCTTCGTGACCAGCGAGTATGACTATGCCCAACATCTCAGAGCTATTCGCCTCGAGACAATGAGTGGGGGGGACAAAGGGGAACGGGCTTATAGTCAATACCACTATGATGTTAGTTGCGGGAAGTTCATGAGCACGCTGCTGCTTTTGACTCTGAGGAAGGCCCAGTCTCTAGAGACATTCAAGTCAGTACAGACGGCTGCTAGAGGATCATTCTTAGACTAACGTGATCAGATGGGATATTCGCGTCGAGCTCAGCAGAGAGGTATACCGAGCACTACACAAAATTACGCCATTGCAACATCTACATTTGCGAATGCATGCTGGGTCGTCCGTTTACCAAATCCCTCCAGCGCTTCCTGCTTCGAATACCACAGTCTCCACACCTTCCCCCTCTTATCCAAATAACCATGCTGTCTCAATTTTCTCGGGCATTCCCCCTCCATCTGTTTTTCCCCCTGTCGCGACGAACTATACGAACGGACTGGTTTCATTCCCAATCGCAAGCAAGGTCGCGGCTAAGGTGCAACGCAAAGCACTTAAGAGCATATTACCTACTCCTCGAACGGCTCCTGCAACCCTCTCAGGATTTACGCATTTAAAGAGCCTCTCGATCCTGGATATGGATACCCTAGATTATATTGATGAGATCAAAACCTGCATTTTCAACTCATCCTCCACCCTCAATTCCTTTCAAATATCTTTCTCCGACGCCTTGGCGAGCCGTTCACGCAGGCCCCCTCCAGAAGTGCACTCGGATGACGATTCGGATCAAGAGGATGACCTTAGCAATGTAATTCTTCCTCCGGGCGGCCCCATCCCCCCCTCGGGCCTAGCATTGGACCAAAGTGGTCCGTACAAATCCTTCTATGCACAAGAAGAAAAGAAGAGGCAGGAAGCCGTCTTGGGCAGGATATTTGGGGTCGGTCCTAATGTTAACAAACTAAAAGCTACCTCCACCAAGGCCGAGTCAGAAAAGAAGCTTGAGGATGACTTCAAGAAGAAATTGTTAAAGAGTCTTTCAAATCTTATACCAGCGCTTATGCAACCAAATCAATCTGAATCTGAGAAAGTTGCAGCACTAAAGAACCTATCTAGCTTGGCTGACACTGCTGCAAAACATTATAGTCCAGTCGATGATGGGAAGACGAAAGGGAAGTCATCCTCATCTAGCAGTGGTAGTACCACGGCAAAGGCAACTCCAGCTTCCTCAGTTACAAGTAATGCTGGCGACGAAAATGCTCCACCCGCGCCCGTGGATGGCCCTGGGTTATTCGATGAACCAGAGAAAAAGAAGGCAACGGATTCCGACCCAGCCGCTCACATCAACATTGAGGACCCTGAGGGCACAGAATTGCTTCTAGAAGACGGACCACAGACAGATGAGGCTTCAACCCCGAAAGACACAGATAATTCCGAGGAAGACCCATCTCTAATCGAATTCCGCGAACAAGCCGAACGTGCAGCTGCCCAGGCTAACAAAAGATTTGTTCTAGCTTATGAAACCGAAAAATCTCGTCATGAATACCTGAAAGCTCAAACTGAGTTGCGAAAGGCACGCGTAGCCGAGCTAGAAGCCGCTTCAGCACAAGGATTAGTTTCTCCTTCCCATTATGCAGATCTGGTTCAGGCCAAATCCGAGTTGAAAACAGCGCTCGAAAATTCCGAAAATGGTCTTAAGCAGGTTGAGAAATTATGCCTCCTTGAATTACAGCGAAATAAAGGATCTAAGAAGGGTCACGATATGAGCACCTATATTCGCAACACAAGAGGAATACCGCTAAACCACTTGGCAGTTTACCTTATCCCACTTAAAGCCAATGTTCTCACCAAATCGATTGACCTCTATTCACTTCGAAGCATCACACTTTTGAATGTTGGCCCTCAAGTCCTGTTCTGGAACACTCTTATCAAAGAAAGTACGAAGAACGGTCCTTTACCATTATGCAAGATTTTTACGGACAATGTCACTCTGCCTTTCCTGGTACTTGTGGCCCAGTTGCCCAAGGTCGAAGAGCTGTTGATGCTTGAGCGCACCGGAAAGACGAAGGTAGAGAGTACGACTGTCAAGAGTCCCGTGACCATGGAGCACATCCGAAAACTGGTATTGAAGAGGCATGCGACGACATTGAAGGTATTAATGATTAGAAACGAAATACAAGATACTTGGGATATGAACGTGAAATCTATGGTTCTACTTGCTGATAACGCCAAGAATCTTGAGGAGCTAACTGTCACCTTAAACTTCCGCACTATTGTAAGTTGTTGACTAGTCGATCCTCTAATTCCATGAGTTGAGAAGTAAATATACATACTAACTTCTGAACACAGCACACCCTTCTGCAATTCATGCCTGGGCTCTCCTCTCTCCGCGCCCTCCACATCTGGAAAGTCAACGTCCAAGATGACTGCGCCTACGTTCTCGGCGAGCTTACCCGCTTCACCATCGACAATATATCTCACAACCCAGCCATGAAATTAGAATTCGTAGCATACCATGAATCCGTAACCAGGCTTGTGAAGCGAAAACCCATCCCTCTAGACGAGAAAGGAAAGGGCAAAGCCAAGGAAGTCAAAAAGGAGACTTCACTAATCGAGATGTTAAAGGGTAGTTGGAAGGAAGGAATTTTTAGCGCATATGGAAAGGAAGTGGAGTCGTTGATGGAGAGCGACAGCGAAGATGATGAGGCCGCAAGCTTAGGACGGGTCAGCAAGGTGGGCAGTAAGGTTGATGTCATCGAAGGTATTGCTTTTAGCGATATTTGTGATGTGAGGATTTTTGAAAGGGATGTTATATCTGGACGGTTGTGATTGTAATGGGGTAGAAACCTTAATTTCTTTCCAACGTGTCATTATATTAACGTTTTTGTCTCTGCAGGGATGGGTGATGATCTGTGGGACAATAACTATTGATTTGGGGCGTAGTGATTTAGGAGAGTGAAAGGAAGAGGGCAAGAAAGACAACGGTGCAAGCGGACAACCAAACACAGTAAACTAAGCAAGCGAGCGACCGAGCTGGCGTTGATACCAATTTGATTTTGTTTTCTTCTTTATCTTGCTTTGACGGATTTAGCAAGTTTGCGTAGTGATGGTATGATTATGGTACGATAGTAGGAAATGGGGACTTTTGGGCAAAAAAAATGTACTCAGAGGAAGAGATTGAAAAACTCACTTCTTTGTTCCCTCTTTCGACTTTGGCAATTGTATGTGAAATTATGAGAATGTGCCCAGTTTAATGTTTCTCACTTAAGGGACACGAAACTCAGATGAGATGTCTAGTGAATATTTCATTTTTTGCTGTACTTCTGCTTTTACTCTATCCTATACGCATACCATAGTCAACCCAATTCCCAAAAGAACAAGGTAAACCTAGGATACGTAAAACCCCACGTAACAAAACCTCTAATTTTTGAGGAATTATGCAAAGTGTATGTATTCTACACCGAATGTGTATTCCGTCGGTTCTTGAATTTTTTCCCCCTTTGGAAACAAAGGGGTTCTGTCCCCACCCAGTCATCCAAACCTAGTTAAAGGATGAGCAAGGAAGTCTCTTTTTCTATCCCACTCCAAGGTAATTTTCCCCTCCTCTACAATGCCTTGTTGATCTCATATTCCTACGGTGAGTCGGCTCTCAATCCTCCAATTTCACCATCCATTTCGAAACTCTCTCCAGTAGTAACATTAACTCCTTCTTTGCCTTCTCCCTCAACTTTCTTGCCTCCTTCATAAGTTACTCTCCTCCATCCATTTGCGCCAGTTTCCTTGTTATCTTTGATCCATTCCATGGTTGGGAAGTAGTGGTCATTTTTCTTCATTGTGATGACCCAAGGCACGTTGTCGAATGTGACAGCCTTGAGGCGGAAATCTGTTTGAAGTCAGTATACTTGTTCTCTGAGGAAACTCTAGGTATGGAAGGGGAAGTGAGGACCACTTACAAGTATTATCTGGAATATCCACCACGGCCTTCAAGAAACTCTCCAGGTCCTTTGTAGACTGTCCGTTGACATGAGTGACGAAATTCGTTGGAGCAAGACCATACTGATAACTTGGACTACCTCTCGTCCTAGCACTAACATAAACCTCGCTATGTAGTTTACTAATTTGCTGTCTCACAGCGTGATGAGGCCTATGGAGGATAGCACCACAAAAGCTGATTGCTCGGTCGGTTTCTAGATCATCGGCTGAGACAGTGGGAAGCTTGACTTCCATCTCTACACAATCGCGTACAATTACTGCATCGAGAACTTCGTGATCGTACATGACATCGAGTTCGGAGACACGAGTAATGATCTTGTTATTAAGAGTGAGGATAACATCGCCTTCCATAAGAGCTCCAGGTTCGTCACCCCGTTCAAAGGTTCGTTTGCGGACCATGAAGAGTTGGTGGCGAGAGGAGTTGTCTTCGGCTACCTTTTGTATCCAGGATTCAGAGACACCCATGATTCTTGCTTGAGACATTTGAATGGCGTTGAATTCCACACTCAGCATACGAAGTTTTGGTGACTCACCTCTTTGAATTTGCTGGATTACAGGGAGGAGTGTAGGAGTGGCAAGACCAAGATGGTAGTCAGTATCCTTCGAAGTGACAGGAGAACGTTCGCCGAGGTAGGTGAGCCAGAGAGCCTGGACAGTTCCGTCTTCTCCAACCAGCACACCACTTCCACATTGGCCACTAAGACTAGTGTCGACTGTGATGGCATCAACGTTAACGGCACGATATCTTGGAGCGCCTGAGTTGGCTGGGATGGCGACGGCTGTGATGTCAGTGATGGTGGTCTGCGCAATGACGATTCTCATGTTCTGGTTGAATCCGACGAAGTAGGTCGAGGCGCCTTGTGTTACATGTTTCGTGCTTAACTTCGCACTCTGAACTGGGGCATCAACAAGGGATGGGTCATACTTAATAATGGCGTAGTTCTGGAGAGGATGCATGAAGACGACTTTACCCTCAACAATGATCGAGTCTGCGATGGTGATTGAGATGTCACAAAGGTCGTATGGAACGATAGCTCTAGAAATCACTACCAATCCCTTTTCGGCATCAATCACAACACCCATACCCCATTTTCTGTTTCGGGGGAAGCCATCAAGCTTGACTGGCATGTGACATAATATTCGAACAAAACTACGGACCACGTCTGCAGCGGCTGGATGTTGAGCATTTTCGAGTTGGATGAAATTTGCTGTTCTTCGAACTGGTGGTACTTCAGGCAGAGCATCGGCGAGATCTGTAAAGTCCCACAGCCCAGTGATATCATTTCGAACAGCCATTCTCATCTTACTTGACCAATGACGGTCAATATGTAAAATGCTAGTGTTCAAGGTATGTAAATCTCTTAGATGTTTGTAGGTAACCACTACTCTAGCTCTGTCGGGAATTTTCTTCATGACTTCGATGAAGGTTTTTAGATCAGGAGTCTTTTTGTGATCAACTGTCTGTATCAACCATCCATTGTCCGTACTCTCGAATCTAAAAGATCCGGTAGCTTCGCAAACGAAAACTCCTTTACAGGCTACTGCGTATAAACGAGCCTGTTGGTAAGAGAGGTCATGGAAGCTTGCCCCAGCCACAGAGACGAAGCGATCTGGCGTGATTTTGTGAAGATCTCCAACCTTGACCTCAACCTCGATATCTTCACCACCTCGCTGTAATAGTAGGGTGACGGACTCGTCGACGCTGGAATCCAGAATATCATCGAGTCTGACGAATTGAGTAAGCAATTCTCCGTTGACCTTGACCAAAACATCTCCCTCTTCAACCTTGTGATCCGATGGTCCTTCAGGCAAAACGATTTCAGCAACTAGCATCCCAGTCTCCTTGGGGAAGCCCTTGCGTATAGCACTCTCCCATTCTGGCGCTAATCCTAATCTCCGGCACTCATCGAAGGGCTTGATCATCCATTGGCATTGTATCGTCCCTCGGGTTACAGGCTTCCCAGCTTGGATGCACTTCAAGGCTCGCAGAGGTCGATCCAGAGGTAGGAAATAATCTGTTGCTGCTCCATCACTTCTCCCTCCGGCTTGCAGAGCAATGGCATATCCATCAATATTAACAACAGGACTTCCAGAACTTCCACCACTCGCTGCCGCGGCGGCCTGTATATAATTCGTGTTGAAATCGCAATATCCATCTCCATATTCAGGGGCATTTCTGTCCAGTCTGCTGATCACACCAGAGAGGATACTTAACTTTTCTCCGGCATCGTTACCAACAACCCTGATTTCGGCTCCAACTTTGGCCAAATCTGGTCGCAGAGGGAGAGATGCCACGGGCATATATTTGATAGCTTTCGGATTGAATCGAAGAATACCGAAATCGTGAACGGGATCGCGGTACACCGGATAGGTGTCGACTTCTTCGTGGTTATCGAAGATGGCATATCCCCAAAATGGACCAGCTCCCACTACGTGTCGATTTGTCATGATATAGCTTCATCAAAGTCAGCTTTCAGAGTTTCCTGAGTCCTCCTACTGCTTGGCTTACCCTTTCTCAGCATCCACCACAAATCCCGTAGCTTCACTGGTCAGCGCGGGGTCGGTATCGAAGGAGCAAGTCTGGCAGAAGCGGATGGAGACCACGTTACGAACAACGTTCTCGATACACTCCTGCCATTCCGCAGTATCTGCCATGCCCGGAACTATCCTCGCCTCCTCGACGTCCATGTCCTCGTCCTCATATATTGTGCCAACCTCGGGCGTGTTCTGCCCCGCTGACTCCTTCCCGTTGACTGCCCTTTGCTGTTTTTGCGGTCTCTCGGCCATTGTCCCTGGATGCTGTTTGCGTTTGGAGCTCGCACGCGTGATGCCATTTGTGCCGTTCATATTTGAGTTTTTAAAGGCGTTCAAATGTGTGGTTGTGAATTCTCGGCGGAAAACGGAGGATCGAAGGTGAGCTGGAAATGAAAAGCGACTCCGGGCAGGAAACAGAAATTCACGGCAGCTGGTCGAAGCCCTTCGAAGCGCGTTTTGCAAATTTACAGAGCTGGCTGCGGACACAAGGCTCCTCGATCCTTTGAATGCGATGGGCGGCGAGAGGTACGTCAATGAGAGGAGTCTCAGTCGCACACGGAAAACGCTACTCATGCAGCGGGGAGGACGGCAGACAGCGCAATTAGGGGCCGAAAGGAGCGTCGGAAGGAAATTGAGAGTATTGATATCGAGGATGGAGGTGGCTGGCGGATGGGCGTAGGGGGCAGGAGTTTTGGTGGAAGTCACAAGATGTCAGGCTGGTCGCACCAGAATCTCTCGACCAGGGCGCGGGCACGGATTGCACGCTGGTCCCGGGGAGAACGCCTGCAGCGCCGGGAAGCGAGAAAAAGGAACGTCACCACGCCGGGGCAGGAGCTGTATAATCAACCTCAAAGTTCATGGTAGGAGCAATACGATATTGTACATGGCCAAGGCACAGGTTTGCTATGGCAAGGACGCATCTCCGAAATCAACAGTCGCTTGCTGCCATAACACCTTCCCAAACAGCAAATAACAATCGTTTCATGGCATCCCCAGAGCAGTGTCAAATCATCCCAGGCCTCATGGGCGCCCCAGAGTCTGTTTACCGCTGTGGAGACGATCTCAAGCTACCGTTAGCTAGAGGAAACGAGCTTGCAGGTCTGTGGACTTACCAAGTGCAAATCATACATCTTCGAGTCCATCTGACGCCAGAAGAAAGAGAAACAATCCGTAGAAAGAACTTCTCGGATTATGCTTCTTCCTCCTCAGCAACGGGTCCCTCTGCATAATCTCCTGGGCCGGAAGCCTCTTGCTTAATAACCGCCGCTTCTTTCTTGACGGCAGCTTTTGCGGGTCTTCCTTTCTTCTTTTGGGGGACTTCGTCTCCTATAAAGCCATCAGTAGGTTCCCTGTAGAATAAGAAATTAACGTACCACCCGCACCATCATTTGCGCCGATCTTGGCCTTCTTTACAGCGTGTTTGTCGTCAACTTCTGTTCGAGATGTCATTAGACGATTTCAACAGATCGATAATATCGCATACCTTCTTCGGCCTTCTTCTTTCCCCCAAAAGCCTTAGTCGATGATTCGCCAACAGCAGCAGCACCGTTTCCACCTTCCATAGCGGCGCATTCGGCTCTAATCTTGGACCACATCTGTGAACAAGCCTTCTCCGTTCGGTTTGGCATATCGATCAAGTTCATCTTCACGGACTTGCCATCGCGGGTAAATTGTTTTATGATCTGCATGAGGAATTGAGTCTATAAAGTGTGAGAAAGATTCCGTACAAGAATATGGATTGTGTCAATGTACCTTCTCCTCCCCCGACCAAGCTTTTATGACAGCACCTTTTGGAGGCATTTTGAACGGTTTTCTGCGTCTAATATTAGTCAAGCTCAAGATTGAGTACGCAGGAGAATGGTGAAGGCCTAACTGTTGTGTTTGCGTGTGGAGTGACAAGAGAGTTGCACAAAGGCAGCTGTGGTGAAGTCAGCAAATAATCATGCGATCTAAATCAGTTCCAGGCCTTCGATAACTAACGAGGAAGGTATTAGAGGGGCAAACACACACGGAGTGAAGTTATTTTGTGAGACTTGTGAGTGTTGGGAGGGAAGTGCTTGTGGAGTTGTGATGTTGTTGAGAGGAGGAGGAAGGAGGAGAGATGAAGAATAAACCTCCCAAGAATAACCGAAAGTGAGATGGAGCAGTTGGACTAGCCAATTGCCTTCGGTGAACTGCAGGCAATAGGTAGGAGAAAGGAGCTAGATCGGGACTGATAGATTACAGATCGGTTCAAAGGTGAGAAGCTCTGCTACCTTCGCCCAGTGAGGGATGTGAGAACTCCAAGCTACCTCTCCTCTCGATTTTGTTGCTTACTGCCTGGAGAGGACCTTGGAGAGAACGAAGGAATTTGGTTTCCCTTTTAAAAGGTGAGGTGGTGTTCTAATAACAAGTTTGAGGTAAAAGTTTTTGATTTTAGGAGGTGAGATTGTTCTTTAGGGGGTAAGGTTATCTTAATCACAAATAAGGCTGAAACAGAAACACAAACCTTTTGAAACTCTCTGTTACCAACGATAGCCCGGACTCAAGGCGGAAATATTCCCTCAAATTTATCGACAAAGTTACCACCTCTTAAATAAAATTCAAGCCATCTCCTAGCGGCACTTGAAACCCCAGTCACAAATTCTAGAGCCTTTCTCCTGTTCGTTTACCACACGAAATTAGTTGATAAGGTGTATAAATGTTTTTTTATCTATAATGAGGATGATAGCGCTCTTTTTATGGTTTCGTTTCCAGCCTAATGACAAGTGGCCAAAAGGATTCTTCTCTCTTCCTCTTCCCATAACAGGATTCCACCAGCCTTACACCATCTAAGCCCTAGTGAAATCTCATAGTAATGCAGGATTAAATACGCTCTCCTTATTATTCTTTCATTCCTAGATAATCCTAGAAACTCTTACCATAACAAATTAGTTTTGGCACTTAAGCGAGGCCGCGTAAAGAGGTTGACACCTAATTTATCCATTAACTATCAGCACGAGCTCTATACTTGTGGTGGATCCTTGTGGTACCTGGAGATTTCTTAACATATCACATACTATACAAGGGGCGTGCTTAGGTAGGGTTATGACGGAGGCTAAGTTGAAATTATTCGGTCCTGAAGTTAGGAGCCAAGAGCTTGTAGCTTTGTCGTTGGCGTGAATCGCAAAGCTACGCGTCGAGCAAGGAGAGCATGCGCCATCTGAAGCGAACCCCTTAACCCTAAGATCATGGATGGATAAACACGACGTGGTTTACGGCTCGGTTTCCTTGGTGGGTGATAATTACGCTAGCTGAGGTAGTTTGCAACGTTGGGCCGCATGGGTATGGGACTGGCTATGTAGTGATTAATGCTCCTCCTATCTTCTGCTGGGCATAAAGGTTGGATTGGGTGACTGATTATTTTACATCTGAGCTGTTTCTGCGCTTCTTAAGCTTAAATCTAAGTTTGTTCACCCTTTACAACTTGCTTGACCCTTGTGAAATTTTTCTGTTTGCTGTTTTTAGATGAAGAAATCATCTAGACTTTACCATCATGACATACAAGACTCGTCGAGCTACGGACTCTAGATCGCCTTCTCCGAGTCCACAAGAGCTAAATACAGAACTTCAATCAATAAAAGAAGTGCCGATAACTTAGATATCCTTGCTTCATAAATTACAACTCTTCATTCTCTTCCTTGCAAAACTCGTAGATTTCTTATAAATAACTTCATTATGAGCCTATGTTTTCTATTAGCTAAAACCGTTCGATCGAGAGCTTAGTGGTTTGCGGGTATTAATACTGGCTGGAGTACTTTAGGGATGTTTTACAAGAGTTAAAGTTTTGACTGCGATCTTGTAGAGGAAAGTTACAGATCATAGTGCGTTTGGGAGGAAGTTTATTTTAATTATTAAATTAACTTAAACTACTCTTTCATATATTAGATATAAATTCTCAAAAACTTTCTTTTGGGCTACAGTATGAAGGGCTCCTTGTTCTCTACTTCTAACAACCTCACTTTTTATGTTTACAGGCGGCTTGGGAATGCCCTCACCAACAATTGGACTAGCCACGTCAATGATTAGAATCAGCGACATGGTCCCTTAAATTTTTTTTCTACCCGCGGATCCAGGCACGACTTGGTTGTCTCCGCTCATTCCGCTATTTTCTTCCTTTATTCCCTCTCGTCTATCTTCTGGTCCCGTATTTGGTGATCTTACTTTCAAGTACAGCTGGGCTTGGTTCAGAATTATAGTAAATTTTCCTAAGGTGAATGAGCTTGCTGTTTGATCCCCAGTACTGAGACACGCTCTAATTATAGCTACATCCATATGCTCTTCCATGCTCTCTCTCAGGGGGCAGTCACTAAAGATTATTAATATCGTTTGCTAGACTAAGGATATCATGAAAATGATTTTACAACACACTGAAATAAAAACACTATGTATCATAGGGCATCAGAATTCGCCCGAAACACGTCAAAGGTATGGTGGGAGAGTTTCCCCCATATAAAAGTAAGATCAATTATGCAAGGGTGAGATATATGTGTAGATATGCCGAGGTTAATTGTTAATTAGCTCGAGAATGATTAATTGCATTTAATAGTTTATGTGTAACCCACGTCCGAATTCCATAATCTACTCTTAAGACCCAGATACTACAGATACCGTATTAATTGGGCTATAAGACCATGGCCTTATAAGGATTTATACACACAAGGATGGGCTGAGACCTGGTCTTATAAGTAGGCAGGGTCTTATAAATAATATAATTTTATTTTTTTTAACTCTAAGTCCCCCTCCTTTAATAATCAAGAAGAAAAGGAAGCTAGGCTGCTTTTTATCATAAAGGGGCTTTTTAATAGAAGGTCTCTTCTTTATAAAAATAATAGTGATAATTTAAAAGATCGATTTAATTATAGAGAGAATGCAAATTCAAAGGATTTTAGGTTGAACTTTAACGGGAAATTAGACGTAAAGATATTAACATATACTAAATAATATAGGAATTACGTCAAATCTATAAGACTATAGTCTAATAAAAAAAAGCAAATATACAGTTGATTGGTTTAGATATAGTTTTGTAAAGGAGGGGGCCTTATTTCTAGGGGTAGTCCTTATAGCCCAATTACTACGGTATAACGAGTTTGTAGTGGTTTAAAACTTTTCCTCTTTGAACATCTCTCCGTCTTAGAGAGTAGATGATCTATTGGAGCGATTTCTCGGTGGGGTTATATGAAGTGTAGAGTGACCTAAGTCAGTCAGAAGATCAAACCTTTTTACTAAGGAACGACTGTTAACGGTTTGTAAGCATTTAACATTCGATACTATTAGCAATAAAAAGCTAAGGTAGGCAAAGAAGACTGAACTTTACACTAGAATCCCGAGAATAAACATTTTATTAAGCTATCTACTTATGGCTTAGATGCACAGTCGTTTATAAAATACCTCTAGTGCTTAACAAATTAAAGTGAGATGCGACAGAATATCATCGGTTAAGTGGCATAAACACACGCCATGCTTACGTGATCAGAATGTCAAAACTCGACCTCACCTCCTCCTTCCCACCCAGTTAGTTTCGCATAGGATGAAATGGCTTCTCTTGCTCTTTTTCCTGACGAGTGCATACTCTCCATAATCAGCGAAATTCCATCCACATTTCTTCCATCAGTCGCGTTGATTTGCCAATCCTTTCATCGATGCTCAATCAGGCGACTTTACACATTCATCTATTACTGGGAACCTGGCCTCCGAGGATACACTTACCCATTAGTATGCCCGGAATGGTCATATTCTCCCAAAGATGGCCAGAGGATTTACGATCTTCAAAAGCTGATTCGGACCATCGAAGAGGTACCTTCTCTGCGATTCCAAATTGCAGCTGCAAGCTTAGACTGGCAAAGCACGTCGGGGTTTTCTCATGACCTGATCACAAAACTTATCGCACTTCTCCCACCCTCAGTCAAGATTCACATATCACCCATTGCTATTCCTTCCTCCTTGGCTCCCGCGTCTAGGCCACCCCAACTTGAGCCATGGAATCTTCCAAGGATCGCGGCAATTGATGTCCATCTCACAACTATCGAGATGGGAATGGCACGTCCGGGATTTCTACAACCCCAGACTTATGGCCACCAACTAAGCAGTAGCTTCGCAAGGCGCTCTCAATTGCAATCCCTATTTTCCCACTCTGATCTCCATCAAGTGGCAATCTCTGGTTCAAGGTGTTGGAGATTTTTCGAACGAAATTCAGCTTTGCAACAAGCTAGAGTTCTACCACGAAGCTCGAACGTCACCGTACTTCTTCTCACGAATACCGTCCCGATAGACCTAGATTTGGTGGAAGTTCTCACCTGGCCCGAAGCACTTCACATATTTCACATGGAGACTCGTGTCAGCGAAGCAGCAACTAATTTTGGCTCGCTAACAAAAATTATGTCTCCAGCGGCCCTGATGTCGGCTATCTCGATACATAAGGACTCTCTCGTCGAACTTTACATTTCAGGCTCCAGCGACGATCGTGGGTTGGATGGTTCGAGGCTAGGGTCTTTCCGATCATTGCGTAACCTCAAAAGACTTGGAGTGCCGGTCGAATTTTGTGCCGAAAACATAACTCTAGAAGGTGGCCTGACCAATCATCAAGCGCCAGAGCTACGATCCGCTAGCTCACTGTTTGATCTCCCTCCCTCATTAGAAGAGTTGCAGCTGGAGGTTGAATATAGCTTTAATTGGCTCCAAAGCTCCAAGTCGACTTTGAAGGATAGTTTATCTTCGGAAGGCACGGCTATCTTTGAAATGCTCGGCTCCATCGAGTCCCAAATATCAACTCTGTCCAAGATGAAGAAACTAGCCCTGTGGCAGCGTCGGATATCTTGTTCAGGGGCTTCCGTACGCTTCCAACGCAGTGGAAAGGGTGATATTAACAAGGACTTGAGATTTATAGGCCCGCGATTCGAAACTTTCACCTCCATCCGCAAAATGCTTCTCATCGTACATGATGACTTCCCTCCGCTATTTGGACATCGAGAGCGTTTGCAAAGCGGTGGTGCAAAGGAAGCGTGGTGGTTCGCAAGCTCTGGATTCCATTACTCCTCACTTGTGTAATATCACGACGGGCAGACTTTAAACTGTTGCATTGCCTCTATCGAGAAGTAGTAATAAGTGACTGGTAGCATCGTAAGTTTACTATAGTCGCGAGCAGGCCATTGTTCCAGGATGGGAAGTCTTTCGCGGGAACTGATAGCCTTGGGCTTCTCATAGAAAGCCATGTTCAGCGGGTTGGTACAGAGTATTAATGCACGCTATGTGCCTCTGGTTATTTGCCGATTTTTTATACTACTAAATTCTCTGCGAAGTTGATTCTTGCACTTTTTCGCTCGAGGTAAGCAAGTTTTCAGACTTTTTAATCTCCGTTCTACTCCTAACTTAAGGGATACGCAACGTGACGACCAGAGACTAAGAGAACAGATCAGGCGACCGTCTAGAAATGGTGACCTCAGAGTCGTTGCAATTTAGACTCCATCTCCACAAGCAAATAATGCTCCTTGAGCTTCAATCGATAAATAAAGTGTCGATCCGACGGTAATATGTTTACAATCGATATTCCTACCCGTCACATACGGGGGGGATCGTACTAAACTCTCCTTTCTTACCCTGAGCTAATCCTACTGGCCCTAAGAAAGGTTCAATGGGAATATGAATCCTCCTTTTGAAAATCGTATATCCTTCCTCTCTATGAGTTTCCAAGTCTCAAGTCTTCAATTGAGGTGAGGGAAATTCATCGGAGAGAAGTCCCGAGGTTAGAAGAGCCGGGGAATACGGTGGTCTAGCCGTAGGAAGCGGCTTTTAGAGATAGGAATTCGATTTTTAGGATGTCGCCTGGTGAGGCGTCGTTTATGTAGATGGGGTTGTGGGTTTTGGTGTCTAAGGTGGTTGAGGTGGGGGTGAGTTGGTTGTGGCCTCCGTCAAGGAGGTCGAAGGATATTATAGTTTCGGAGTCGATTGTTAGGACTGGTTCAAGGGAGTTGTCCCATTTGATGTGGACGGAGGTTTTGGCTACGTCGAAGGAGGAAGACATGAGGTTGGGTTCATGCTTGTTTTAGATTGGAGCTTCTTTGGGGGTATCTTATGAAATTTTATAGGCGAGTCTTGAATGTGCACATTTGGGTGAGGGTGGGACGATCACGTGGAAGGTTATCCTGCACTCTTAGGAACACTAATACCTCAATCCTAAACCTACTTAGGTCTAGCTAGAACCGAGCTATAGACAGTGGCCAAATCTAGAGGCTATTGAATGAGACTGTGCTTTCAAGTAAGGATTCCGATATAAAGAAAAAATAAAAGTCAAGCGAGCCATCCTTCTCATGTGACCCGCAGCGGAAGCAATCGACCGAGCTTCTCGGCTTGGTGCAGCAAATCACGTTTTCTCCATTCCGTCGGATCTGGTACGGCGTCCTCGAGCGGGGCCTCCACCGTCCCAACTTGCGCCAGCCTCAGAGGTAACTAGAATTCGGTGTTCGATAAGGACGGTAGGCTCCTAGTCGTCGCTAGTCCTTGTCCCCCTTGAATTCAGACAGGATCGGCTTTATTATAAGAATGACGCTCTTTTTTAATAGATTTATATAAACTTTAAATTTTTTTTAACTTTCTAGTAGCTATATTTATACTAATTAAGCAATAGAAGGTGTTTATAGCTGCTTAATATTAGGAATAGTAAGTAATATAAAAAACTTAAAACTAGTCTTTATAAACTACTTTAAAGAAATAAAAGAACTAGAATTAATTAGATTTATTTTAGAAGTAAAGCTATAGTAGATTTAATACTAACTTTTATAAGAGGCTGCTTTTTAAATAATAAGAAAGTTATTTAATTATATAAGTGTCACGACTTATATAATTAAAGGACCTTAGGCTTAACTAATAATATAGCTTATTAGAAGTAAAACCGAGATTATATAACTAGTACGCTAACTAGTAAGAAGTCTAGTATAACCTAAGAACTTTAAGAGTCCTAAGGACTCTAAGAGTCTTTAGCACTCTAGGAGTCTTAAGGACTCCTAAGACTCTAGTATAAAGGCTTTATATAAATAAAAATGTTTTTATACTTAAATAAGAGCTTATAAGGGGTCAGGGCCTCTTAGTATAACTTAGTGCTAGCTAGGTACTAGCGATTAACTCTAAGACCGTCTTAGGGTTAATATATAACCTATTAGTTACTAGGGCTAGTAAGAGAGTATATAAGCTAAGGAAGGGGAGGGAGTTATATATAAAAAGAGAAACGCCGGCTAGAGGAGATTGTAGTTATTAGGAAGAAAAGTAGTAAGTTAAATACTTCGTGGATTTATAATTTTAGGTTCTCTCCTAGAGTAGAGTCCTGCTTCTTAGTAAGAAGTAGAGGTCTTCGTTAGTTTAGAGTCAAAGGAAGAAGAAGAAGGGAGAGAGGCTCATTCTAATCGAGAGTTTTAAAGAAAACGAGACGAAAGGAATTTAAAAGTTAAGTTAGAAGGTAAGAACACTTTCTAGCTAAGTCGTCGGCTTTTTAGTATTTAAACAACAACCCCCAAAAGTATATAAAGCATAAAGTAAACACTATCTCCCCAACTACTACAAACAAAACATACCCCTAAACTCCAAAGTCATAACCCCGAATCTTTAAAACCTATTATCTTATCTTCAACTTATTCCCACTACTAAAACTTAACACCGACCTCGGACTCAACGGCGGAGGTCTTAACTCCAAAAGCCCCCTTAGAGATTCAATCGACGAAGTAAGCGGTACCTTTTGATATTTCCCCTCCACTTTCCCCTTTCCCTTACAACAAATCTTATACTCCGCATCGTTCATCTCATCCATCAACTCCTCATAATGACCCGCTTGATCGCATCTATGTTCCTCGTCATCATCACTGTCTTCCTTCAACATCTCCATCGCTTTACCACGTGGGAAATACTTCAGATTCAGAATATCTGAATTGGGGATCCGATTGATGACGAGATTGATGATTTCGGGGAACTCGGTACCATCGTGGAGACGAATGAGGTTTGATGCCCAGGCTCTAAGTTTTTTTTTTCGAATAAAAAGTAGTTCCTCTTCATTCCTACTCAATTCTTGAGTCTGTAAACTTTCCAACCTGTCATACTCCCCTTCATCCCGATTAAGAAATTGAAGTGATAACCCTCGAGATGGAGTCTTAATTAAGGAAATCATATCTGCGATCAACCTCCCATAATGAACCATTGAGTCTCTAACGCAATGATTGGGAATCCATGGGGGGAGAAAATTTCCACACTGATCTCTTTCAACGAGGGTTTCGAGAAGTCCGCTAGCGTAGGGGATGTGAAATTTATTGCATCGCTTACACACGCTCTTTTCGAATTGACCGAGTTTATCTTTCTCCTCTTCGGTGATCTCACTGCTGTTTTCCCATGGTAGTCCGGACATATTTTCCTTGCGCTTATTACACTTCTTTCTCTCAGGATTTGAAATTTCTTCCGCTTGTAAGGTTCGACTACGAGCTCGGTTATGGTTCAACGATCCAGTAGGAGAAGAAGGAAGTGTGTGTGAGAAATCCTGGATCTGAGAGCAGAGGAGTTGGGCTTGGGAGATTGAATTATCACTTCCGGAGCTAGAAATGGGACTTCCTCTCATAGCACGAGTCGAAGCCACGCTCTCCTCAGGACTATCCGTGTTATTGTCAACGAAAACCAAGGGGCTATGACCATAAGCAGCATTTGGTGGTGGAGGATATTTCCTTTGAGAAAAGATGGGAGGTGGAATGGGTTCTCCTAGACCGAATCCTCTGATGACGGTTTCAGGAATGCAGGGAAATTCAGCGTATTGATAATCTTGACCATGGAGATTCGCGGTCAGTAGAAGACAATGTGGAAGTTTGGGTCCGCGTCTGTGTCGTTCGAGCGGCTCAGGAGCGGAGACTTGAACCAGATTTTGGGACTGAGAGGGCTGGAAGGAGCGAGAGGAGAGATAGGAGGGTTTGCTATATGGTGGCTCTTGACCTGGGGCGGAAACAGTGGTGCGTGTGGGGGTCTTTGGGGCCATTGGGGCGGGACATGGTGGTGAGAGAGAGGCTTCGTCCTCGGTGGTCACGTAGTCGGAGGAGTCTTCGGCCCCGAGTTGGAAGGACGGGCGCTGGGTGCGTGGGGGTTTGCTGGTTGGAGTAGGAGCGGGCGCGTTGGGCGGTGCTGCTGTCTTCTTCCGCAAGAGGGAGCCGCGAGGTCGCTTGGCCATTGTGGTGTTTGGGATCTCGACGCAAACCGGGCGCGGTTTGGATGAGAGCGAAAAGGCGTGAGTAAGGCTGCGTGGGATGCGTTTACACGGAGCGGAGGCGACTCTGTTTATATCTATGGAGGGAAGACTCAGTATCCGTGTCGATCGAAGTGTGTCGAGCCATCTACATATGTGTGAGGATCGAGCAGATCAGGGCTCCTACATCAGGATCGGCTGCTACCCCAAGAGGTCTCGGCCTCGGGACAATATGTGGTGCAATATCTAATTGGTACCGAGGAGGGGGAATGAACATCACGGAGCTTACCCTCGGGTCAAGAGCTAGGTTCTTGTTAATAGGTGCTTTAAGAGTATTACACTGGGGTGTTATACTGTGCTTGTAAGGGGATTGGGTTGAGGTGCAAGCGCGTACAGCTTTGCGGCCGAAGAGAGAATAGCACGCAAGCTTTCAACTGACGGTTTCTTGAAAAACGGGAGTTTTTGTTTGGTCATCCATACCGAAGTGAAAAGTGAATTGCTAACGCTTGTTGGCCGCGATCCTCAGATACAGCAGGGGTACACTGCATCAGCGAAACGTTGAGTCGTCTAAGCAAGGGCGTCTGCTAGAAGAGTGTAGCAGATAATGATGAAATGTGACCTAAATCTTACCCCTTCTTATTGGATATCAATTACATGCTGGGTTGATTCTTTGATGTGATACGTGTGCTGATCTAACAGGCTTGGCATTACAACCATACCTGCCTACTATCATTATACTCATAGCAAGAAACGCAAGTTTCAAGCATTAGGTAATCGTAGGAGTAATCATAACGATGCATTTGTAACATCTCACCTTCAAATTCAATGGTATTTTAGGAGCCTACTCGCTTAAATCGAGTAGCTCTGACGGTACCCATATTTCTCCACGAGCACATGACCGACTGAAGGATGAGTTCTGAATGGCATGGCTTCTAAGACTAAGGCAATTATTGCACCGCAAGTGCTGATTATTTGGAGGTGGAAGTGAGATTTAATTTTTACGAGTAGAATCTCAAGTTATATACATCTAGATATACCCAAGTTCTATCCCCAACGCCACCACTCACAGCAATCAATTACACCCATAAAATCTTTCGTCCCAAAAAGCTAGGCTTCCACAGGCCCAACACTAACATTCTCCCTCGCCTTAATTTCCGCCTCCTGCAGCTCCTTCAGCTCCAACCTCTGCTTCCTTTTCTTCCCCGATTCATAATCCGCAAACCTTCCCCTCGCCCCATGTTTAATCTTCGTAATCATATCTCCGGCTTTCCCCTTCGTTAAATCAGTCGGACCTAACTTCTCACTCTTCAACCTCAATTTATTCAAGAAATTTAACTGGTTCTGCGTAGCTAGCCTTCTTCTCCACGGTTGACTCGTTTGTATCATAAAAAAAGGATATTTTTTCGAGGCATAGGTATCTGCAGCATGAACAGCATCGAAAAAATTTTGTGCTCGACCTAGTTCTCGAGGCCTGGCGTATGGTACTTTAGCCATGTCTTTAGAAAGAGCTCGCACTTCGGTGAAAAAGTATTCGCCGTTACCGTGATGGTCTGGATTCCGTTCGATTCGAATATAACCTCCAGAACTGGCTAGAACGTACTTATCTTGGCCTACACATACCCAGGCATGTGGTGATATTCTTCTGATATGCATTTCCCCCGACGTGTCTTCAATAAGATCGAATATCGAATTGTAATCTGTGAACGACACACTCACCGAAGGTCCCTTTTCCCGTTCGGATTCCGATGGGCTTGCTTTTTCCTCATCATTTCTTAATTCTTCGGCTTGCTCTTCAGCATCTTTGCGTTCTTGGATCTCCTTCATATCATCCACTGTAGCGGCATCGACAAGTTCGGAGGGATCAAGGCCAAATAGAGATGGAGTCGTCACGATCCCTGTTTCTAGACTTGCAACCATGTCGATGATATGGCAATCCTTCTTCCCAGCGAATAACCTCATCCCCCTTCCTATCATCTGCACGAGAAGATTCCGGGACTTGGTTGGCCTCGCAAGTAGCACGCAATCGATATTGGGAATATCTGTGCCTTCGGTGAAAACCCCACAATTGACCAGAACTGGATATGCTCCAGCTTTAAAGGCATCGAGTCGAGCACTTCTCTCGGTTTTAGGTGTATCTCCAGTGATGAATCGAGCATCAATTCCACGCTTCCGAAATGAATTTGTAAGCCCAGCTACGTGTTCGAGATCCACGCAAAATACAAGTGTCGATTTCCTACCCTGAGCCTTTGCCAACCAAGTCCGTACGGTGATATCGTTGACTGTTTCTGTGTTAACAACACTCGATAATTCGCTCGGTTGAAAATCCCCATTCGAGCCTTTTCTCACCCTCGAAATATCCGCATTAGACTGAACCGTCGTGAAAATAACATTGGAAAGCCAATTCTCCCCAATCATATCAATATAGTCCTTGTGATACACAATCTGATCAATAGCAGCACCCAATTTCAACCCATCAAATCGTGACATGGTGGCCGAAACGCCAACCAAGGCAGGAGATTCAGGCTGAGCTACCCCCAGGCCAAAGTAATCAAGAGTCTTCAGATATCCCGGTGCAACGATATGATGTGCTTCGTCGACTAGAACTAGCTTGAACCGAGTCGGATCGAATTTTGATATGCGATCCCCGGAGACAATGCTCTGGATGCTTGCGACTGTAATATCTGCATATCCACTGGCATGCATATTCCCCATCTCTATCTCGACAGTTTTGGTTGGGTACGCGTTGATGCAATGTCTCGCGGCTTGCTCGACGAGTTCTTGTCGATGGGCGAGAATCAAAGTCTGTGTTGCTTCCTCGGTGTGCGGCTTGACACGATCGATAAGTTGCGTAAAGATCACCTGCAACAATCAGTATCCCATCCCCCATGCACAATCGAATATATCCGCACCGTCTTCCCCGACCCAGTAGCCAGCGAAATACCAAGGCGTTTATGGCCCTTCTCTAAGTTCGAAAGCACCGCCTGGATACATTCTTCCTGATAGTGTCGCAGACGCACCTTGATCGGCGGACCATCTGCCTTAATGGCCCTCGTTGTCGTTGCCAATCGTCGCCATGGCAGAAACTGTGAGCTGATTCTCGTGCTCTGCCAACATCTCATCCATCCTCTCGAAGCTGGCGGCATGGTGGTTGTATTCCCATGCCCGGTCGTTGCATCCAGGCACCTCCATCCATGAAGGTGTCGTCGGGGAATATTTTTAGAGGGCCCCGACTTTTCGCGGGTCGCAACAAAACGCGAGGGAAGCCCTGTCCGGGGGCTTGCCCTCCGCGCTCAAGCTTCCCCTCCTCCCCTCCGCAGAATGGGCCCATACTAGCACATTGCGGCAAGCGACCCTCGGAAGCCGCATGCGATGGCAGAGGCAATTTAACTGAGGCTTCAAACACCATGTCTATTTTCGGGGAGTGCAGGAAGGCCTGTTGATCAATCACCTCTTGTTGTGATGTGATCGTATCATTTTCCGGCCTGTTCTTCCCATCCGAGGGATATCTCTTTCTCTTTAAATGGTCCCCATGATTGACTCTTTCCTGCTCCCCATTGACGTGTAAATCCTCCAAAACCACACTCTCGTCCGAATCGCCATGAAACCCTTCGCCTCCATCCAAAGACAGGTAGTCCTCCACCAGAACCGCCACGCACCAGCCACCCTCCTCCCCTCCTCCAAGACCCTTTCTCGACACCACTTCCCCGCCACCAACCCACACCCCTCTAGCCCCCCTAAATCCCCGTTCCACAACTCTACCAAACCTCGAAAATCTAAACTCCTCCCCCCCCTCTCCACCTCAAAAACAGCCCTCAAACTCCTCCTCCTCACCAAAATCCTCCACTGCCACTCCATCGACCAGCTCCTCCTCCTCCTCAACCAATACAACCCAAGCCTAGCCTCTCATTTCTCAACCCTGAAAGTGATCCGCAAACATGAGATTAAAGAGATGGAACTTTTGGGGTTTAGTGAGGAGGAGATGGAGAAGAGATTGTTGAGGTTTGAGAAGAGGATTTGTAGGAATGCGAAGATGATGATTTTTAGATGGCAGGTTTTGGTTTTTCTGGTGGCTTTTATTGCGGGTTTGGGGTTTGAGGTTAGGAGGGTTTGGCCTGGTGAGAGGGAGAGGTTTAATGATTTGAGAGAGGAGTTGGAGGTACGAGGGGTTAGGAGGGGGTAGATTTAACGGGGCGGAGTGGGAGAGGTTTTCGGGTGGTTTTCTTGAAGGAGTAGGAAGGTTAAAATTGTCTTCGCGATGACTTCTAATCTAGGAATATCGAAACGAGGACAAACGGCAAGAAAACTTCTGTTCTGGAAATTTGGGATGGTAGGTGGGGTTTCGGATTGGAAAAGTTCGGGATTATATAGCTCAAAAAATAAAACCAGATTCTACCCTTGGCGCCTGTCCCATTATGCTTATTCTTAGGTGTATATGCAGAGATTTTTATCTTTTCAATTACTTGGTTGTATATATATATAAATTTCTAGTATTCATTAATTCGTGAATTCGTGAGGTTCTTCCTAAACCTTGTTCTTGACTTAATACCGTACTTGATAAGCCATTTCTTTAGCTATAAACCACAAAAACCAAAAATATATAACCTATCGAACGAAAAAAAAGAGAAAAATCAACTGAGAAGAGAGGGAGAGAGACCAAATCCCACTTCCTAATCCCATAACCAAGATCAAGAAATTTATAAGAAAAAGGAGGTGTGATAATACTATATATAAACAACCCCAAAGCAAAATAGCTCAAGCGCTTTGCTAGGAATAGTCATCGTAATCATAATCAATCATAAAAGCGAAAAATAAAAAGAATAAACTTATATCGAAAAATCCGATGGATAGGTAACCTATGAACATCCCCCCCTCCAATCCTATCCCCTCCAAACCACCAAGAGAAGAAAATCCCAATGCAATAAGTCAACACCCGAGCCCTAATCCCCCTTCATGAGCACGACCTAAGGAGAAATAGGCGTCTTACTAGCCTCCGCAACCGCCTCCGCAACAGCCCTACTCCTCTCCTCTTTATCCTCCTCTTTAACTTCAGTCTTGGGCTCATCCCAATCCCTAGCCACACCCTCTGCTTCCTTGACAACTTCACTCGGCACGTCTTTCTTCACTACCTCCTCCTCATCATCCTCATCATCATCAACATTACCAATAAGCCCACTCCTCGCCAACCCATCCATAGAAACCTCCTTCCTATGCGAGATCCCCTTCGTCTTCCTCCTATTCTCCCCAAAATTCTCCGTCTCCTCTCCAGATATCCTACTTAAACTCTCATCAACAACCGTAGGGGCCGGACCAGCTGTAACATCCTTCGCTCTAACAATCTCCCCATCCTCCAACACCTCATGAAACCTCGACGGATGAGAAACATGTCCTTTAACAAACCCCGATGTCGAAGTGGAAGTATGAGGTGATGTAAATGGAGATATGATTTGTTTCGTCCCCTCACTCCCACCACCCGTTGAAGACCCAACACTCTCGGCATCGAAAATACTCTCTCCATAACTATCTCCCGTACCTGGTCTTTTCTCCTCTCCCGAACCCACCGCACCATATCCCCCCTTCGTCGTCGTAGTTGAAGAAGGAATATTCTCTTTCCTCAGACTTGGACTTTTCTCCCCATAATTACTTCCAACCGCACTCGCTGAAGCTGAAGAACCTTTACCCCATCCTTTCTTCTTCTCCCCCATCCAGGTACCCCAACTTCCAATGTATGCCCCCGCTTTGCTTCCTACACTCTGCACGATAACTCTTGCACCATGGCCATCTCCATCTCCCCTTCCATGAGGATGACCAGGACTTACTCCTCCATTCTTAAGTTGCTCCTCATGTTTCCTCCTTTGATTCTCCCGAAAGGTTTCCATATCAGCATACAACTTATTAAAAACCGTATTTGCTTTCTCCTTCCCGGCAGCTAAATTTCTTCCAAGAACTTCCTTTCCAACAGCAAAACGTTCATCAAGATGGAATTCCTTGACCTGTTCCGCTATCCGTTTTTGGACATCGTCGATAGTTAGGCCACCAGCACAAGGATGTTTAGGTTCCACTATATCAAAGAGATGAGAATCCGTATTTCGATCCCAGATCCTGTAATTCTCACTACGACTCCAGGCTTCGATCCAATCGGAATTGAAATCGTAACTTGGATCGCCTTCTACCTGTGGGAGATGTGCTTTGGGATTATGGGCATTGTGAAGGAGGTAATTGTGGCATTTTACCGCGGAGATTAGGGAGAGAAGGTATTCTTCGAATTGGAGACGGATGAACTCTTCGGATCCGACGTATCCCATTGTCTTGGGTCGGTTGGGGTTGGATTCGTCCCAGGTGTCGTTTACGGATTGGGTTATGAAGTCTATCCAGCGGCGATCGGCAGGGGAGAGAGTCAGAGCGGAACGGAGAGAGGAGGACGTTATGTTTAAAGTATGGTTGTCTAGGTTGATGAGAATGTCGCTGTAGCGGTCTTTTTGTTGAAGTAGTAATGAGTTGGTTGAGCCGACGATGTATGATTTCGTGCCGTAGTCTGCGAGGATATCTAATTGTTGGAGAGGTGTGTATGGACCAAACAGACTCCCCTGATGTCGTCAGTACAGACACAAACCTAGTTTTCCTTACATTCTCTTATCAAGAAGTCTTTCGCGTATCCCACAAGACTTTGACGAAAAAGAAAAAAGGGAGAGAATTGGCTTACCCGGCCAAAGATTTGCAGCGGTAATCCCATATAACTTAGCAACGAATTTCTATCGCTAGTCTTCAAGCTGGTGGGTTTCGACAAGCCCTTCTCATAGCTGTCTAATTCAGGGTCCGCGCAGTCTTGTAAATTCCGAATCAAGCCCGGTATCAGCGATATAAGTGAGAATTGCATCATACACAGTCTTTCACATCTCGATCCAAAGAAGAGCATCTACCACATTCTAGATTAGCCATTTACCCCCTTTGCTAAAAAATATAATCCCTCTTTGATCCGAAGTATTTCTTCTCGGGTTCGAGGATGAGAGAAAATTATAGTGGACAAATACCTTGGGTTGCAACAAACAGCACTTAAAAAGCACCAAAGTCTGCCACCTAAACTCCCTAACCAACTCCCTCAAACTCATGCCCAGATATTCCTCTCTATCCTCCTCACCTTCACCCTCCCCCCTCCTCTTCTCATCAGCAAGACTATCCTGAAACCTCTTCAATATCTCAGTATCAGTAAATTCCCTTTGTGCAAACCAAGCTTTCGTCACAACGCCCAATCTTTCCCTCAGCATACCAAAGAATTGTGGAGAGTCAGCGATTACAACAACGGCTTTTTGGACGGTGGAACGAGTTACGTCTGCGGGACGGTTGATGAGGAGTGAGGCATCCATCTGGCGCGTACAGGATATGCCGAAGAGTGAGGTAGGGGGTGTGGATTTTCCTGGTGGAGTGGGAAGAAGGAGGGTGAAGTAGGAGAAATCTTCTGTGCTCCTATAGCACCCAGTATGTTAGCATCTTCTATTGGCTTTTGTGATTGGAGCTTGTGACTGATGGAGAAGAAGTAGGGAAACTTACACATGTGCCCCATCACTCAGCGCCATAAAAGGTAATAAAGGCCATTCATAAGCAACACTTGGATCAACACCGTCTTCAACTCCAAACCAATTCTCAACCTCAGGTCCCCTAAAAGTAACCACACACCAATCAGTTCCTGTAACTCATTTGGAAAACAAACCACCCTCCCTGCCTTTCCCCTCCTCTCTTACCTCTCTTCTTAACTATAACTACCTTCCAACTATTCAAGATATGTAAACTCACCTAGCATGATGAAACCCAACTACAGTAACAAGGGGGACAAAGCGCCCCCCCTTCCCAACCTTCCCCTCAATGCCAGGTCCCATACTCTTTACACTAGGTGCAACATCCGGAGGAGCCAAGACTGCCGTTCCAAGCTCTACATCCTCCATCTTGACTTATTTCCTGTCTGCTTCCCCCTTTGATTTCAGCAAGGATACAAGTAACTCCTTGTGCCGTCCTGCTCTAAGCTTCGCAGATCCGTAAAAGCCAGGGATTGACGTTTCGCTGCTCGAGTGCCTATGTATCTGTCCACCGAGTTTAGATCCTCTAAAGCTGTGCTTCTGGTACGGTATTTGCGTCCTCGATAAATCTTCCTCTCTCTCACCGCATCATGTCTCTTCCTCGTATGTAAATAAATCGTATCGAATGGTATCCTCTCGTTTATGCGATCCAGTTATCTTCACCTCTCCTTCCCATTCGTCGTCCTTTCTCTTCCTTTCCTATTCCACCACCTTAGTCTTTCTTGCTTCTTCCTTTCCTCCCACTCACCAGGTAAAAGACCCAGGTACCTAAATCCTCCTCCGGACTCGGAACCCAATAAAATCCCACCTGCTTATTTACCCCCCCTCCAAATCCCCCCAACTCAATCAACAATTCGTCAATGCTCCCTCCCTTCTCTACCTCACTTTCTCCAGACCGCTCAAAAAGCCACGGATTTCCTCCTTGTTCTCCCAACGTATATCAATCAGGCTTGACCCTCTTCCTTTACCAATTGCGTGAGTACCAAGTTCGTGTCAGGCAAAGAGGGGAGGGGAAGGGAAGGGAGAGAGAAAAAAATGTTTCCGAGCCACTCATTCAACTCCTCCCTTTCCAAAAACTCGAGGCCGTACCTTATGCACCGCCAGCAAGTCACCACCACCACACCCCTCCCTTCTCCCAATCAGAAGCATGTGCCTGCAAGGATATTGAGAGGCCCGTGCGCCGACTGGGCCTCGGTCACAAGGATGCTGTATCACGTGGCGAGACATTGGGTTGGATGGGATAGAATGCGTTAAAGATGAGGTTATTTCATGCGTGTCGTCCGGTCTAGTGTCACTTGGGAAAGAAGCGTATGGCTACGGGCTCAGAGTGAGTGAGATGGCTAATTTCATCTCAAGCTGTATAAACAACGTTGATTGGTAAAGACATGAAAATTACCCTTCCAAGGCTTCCTCGCCACCACCACAGCTTCCCCTTCCTCAACCTCTCACAACCTCAGCCCGACAAGCCCTCACTCACACAATATAAGCTCCATCAGCTCACCGCCACCAGTATTTGACTTACGGGAGGAAACTATCATCAAATTAAAAATTGTTTTGCTTGCCTAATTGGGAATCCCTTTATACCCACCCCATCCTGTCTACTGTATCTATCGAGAAAAACGCATCATCACTCCTAATCGTGATGTATTTGTGGTATCACCAAAGAAAAGAACTATCCATCGTTCGTTCGTTTCGTTATTCAACAACTGACGGAAAGCAAAAAGCCTCCCTTCCCACCATTCAATCCACGGTCGATTACTCTTCACCAGCTTTCCAACATCTACCTCCGTGTTCGCAACCCAAAAAAACAGAGGATCCATTCACTTCCACCCTGATCCACCGCATTACCATCTATGCAGTGCTTTACGTTTACGCCAGGCAAGATAAAGAGAATGACAAAAGAAATCCCATGTCACTAACAGCTCGCCAATCCCTTGGAGAAATAGTATCTAGAACACAAGACCCAGGCGGCACTCCTCTGCAAAATTCGTATTGCCCTTTCCATGTTACAATATGCATGCAAAGTAAATCTGTTTCCCTGACATCCGAAGTCTCCAAGCGCTAGGCGGGGAGAATTTTATTTGTGTTTGTTGTCGTTAATCAATATTTTAAGTTCCCATTCGTATAGCCGTCCATCACTTGATTGTCCAGCCCACTTTGGTCGACATTGTGATAATCAAGGATTTCGGAGTACCTGCAAAAACATACCAAGTCAGTCACACTTCATTTATCCTCCCGATAAAGATAATGTTGGTCTCGTGTGTTTGAACGCACGAAAGGCCTAGTTTTCTTCCTGTTCTTCCTGGAAATCTCGGAGTTCTTCGTACATCATGATTTTCCACGTATCGATTGGGAGATCCGCATCGTTGAATGACCAATCAAACTTCTCTTCTGCTACTGGTTCGTCGGTAGGATCGTGATAGGGACCAAGGTACGGATGGGCAAGAGCATCTGCTGCCTTCACCCGTTTCCGAGGATCGAACACCAACATGGCCTCGAGGAGGTCGATGGCTATTGGGAATTAGCTTAAGCAGTGAGTTAGAGTTTAACTTGCGTACCTTCCGGATTAGCATTTCTGAATTTATCCTTCAAGGGTTGCCTCTGTCGCTTTGGGAGGGATTGGACAAATCTTAGGGTCTAGGTTCTGATTAGCAAGAGGCATAATTAGCATCAACTGCGCAAATTCTTACGTTTTCGCTGGCAATCGTGTGGATGACGTCGTCCGGCGGAGATCCTAAGAGTTCTGTAATAATCGAGAATTGGTTGACGTGATCCTTGCCTGGGAATAATGGCTTTCCCTCCAACATCTCTGCGAATATACATCCGGCACTCCAGATATCGACCTCAACATCATATTTTTGCCATGTAAGCATGATTTCGGGCGCTCTGTAATATCTCGTGGAGACATATCCGGTCATTTGAGGATCCTGGATTCGGGCCAAGCCGAAGTCGCAGATCTTGAGATCACAATTCTCATTGACGAGTATGTTGCTAGGTTTGAGGTCGCGATGAACAACACCTGCTGAATGGACATATTTGAGGCCCCGCTGTAACCATTAGCCCCACGCTTCCCAACCACCAGAGTTATGTGTATTTACCAAAATTTGGTAGAGAAAGTATTGGATGAATTGCTTCTCTAATGGCCGCGAAGTGAGCAGTCGATGTAGATCGGTGCCGAGGAGTTCGGTGACGAAGTAGCTGCAAGCGGCGTTAGTGCCGCTCTGGAAATTGAGGAGGGGCAATGCATACATATCCTCGAGGGGGGAGATGAAGATATCACTCAGAGAGATGACCTGGAAACAATTAGCATCCAAATAAAAGCCTCATCGTCAAACGCACATTTTCGTGCTTCAGGTGCTTCAGCAGCTTCAATTCTCGATAGGTCCTCTTGGATAGAACAGGGGTGCTGAAGGGCTTCATGATCTTCTTGACCGCGACATTCTGGCCAGTGAGACCATCTTTAGCAGAGCTGCAGATTCGAGTCAGTACTTGGCACCGAAAAACAGATCCGTATCATACCAAACCAGGCCAAACGCGCCCATGCCCACAGGCTGGAGATCGGAATATCTGTGCAAATTAGCCCGCCTGTCGCACAAGGCAGCGGGATACCCCGCGTATCTACCCACCTGGAGGTGATCTCGAAGGTCGTGCCAAAAATCTGGGCGCGCACGAATTCAGCCATGGTGAGATGTAGGGTCGAGGGGCTCTGAGTGTTTTCTCGGAGGTGTAGGGAGCGGCGAGGTCGTAGTGGCTCTGCAGGTGGAAAATGGTTGTCGTGCCTCTAACGAGAATCGAGATAGGTGGGAGGTTGCAAGCACTAGCGCTAACTTCTAACGGCACCGACCAAAGGCTGTCGGATGGAGAAAGCTCGAAGCACTTTGTATGGAGGATTTCCCCGTACTAGTTGGACTCGGCGTGGTTTGCAATATCCGACGTACGGCAGTTTATTAGGAGGGAGGAGAAGGAATGGCTTGCAATGGGACGACTTTGGTGGCGCGGGCAAAAGTGCTTTGTAGGAGAGCTGTCACCGCGCACTCTGCATCCAAATGCCCTGTATCTGGCGCGTGCCTGCGAGGTCGGCGAGTAGCAAGGCGCAACGAGGAGAACCGTTCGGGCAGCGGAAAGTATAGCTAGAGGTCGTTGACTGTTCCTGCGTGTTGTGGTCCCTGGGCTCGGGGTGGTGGGCGAGCCCGCAGTTTTATATCTCTAACAGACCAAGCCCTCCGTCGCTGGTTTTCCAATTGACCACAGGCAGTGGACCACCCCTCACCTTGTGTTCCCTCCGGTGGATGGAGGGTGTCAGTGCCTTATGCTTCAACGTCGAGGGGGCCCAAGAGCTCGAGATCCAGCTCTTGATTCGCAGCAGCATTGTTGCAGCAATGCAGCAGTCGATGCCACACGAGCGTAAGCTCGCAAGGCCCACCGCCCCGTCCTGCCTCCTCGGCGCCTCTGGATGGCCAGCCAGCGCCAGAAAAAGGTTGGTGATTGAGATAGATAGATGTTAAGGCGGCGGTGAGTGATCATGTCCAGGGTTGAGCAGAGCGACACCTACGTCATCGGCTTCATCATACCCTCATGGCTCCAGTCCCGCGATATATCAAAGCCTCGATTCGTGTGCTCAGCTGGGGGCCAACATCGCAGCGACCTCGTCTTTTCGGTTCCGTTTTCGAAATTGCAGAAGACAATGCAGTCAGTACCGTGCCCGCCCTTTGGAAAAAGCCGGTTTCCTCTTTGCCGTTCTTCGAGAGAGAAGCCGTAAAGCCCCTGTTGCATCAGCGCATGCAGAAAACGCTTCCTCCACGGAAAACGCCATCCAGCTCACTGCCCTCCTTCATCCATGCCAAAGCAAACGACGAGTCGGTTGAGAACGCCCAACACTGCCCACCAATCATTGTCAACATTCCTCCATCGCCGACCATTGGAGCCGGCACACCCCATCAACCTAAAACGCTGCTAACAACTTGACTTAGCTAAATTCCAGCTAGAACTGTGGACAGCCACCATCTTCAAACCTCTCCCGGGCACGAGCGGTGAGTCTTTCACGTGAGAAAGGGTTCAGAAATCATTGACCAGCGGACCTCACGATAGCTTCAAGTTGGGTTGAAAGGCAAGGTTAGCACAAGGGGGAGGTGCAGGGGAACAGGGGATCTGGAATACCGTCAGACGGAGTTATGGTGGCAGAAGGGTTTCTGACTCGCTAACTGCTGCTGCACGTTTTCCTCCTGTCACAATTGACGAAAAAGAATGGTATGTCCAAATGTTCATTCTTCATGGTGAAATTCAACTTTTTTTTAAACCACTTCTATCATCCCCTTAGAGATTCCTACATTCCTCTCTTCTGGAATCACACTAATCTGATGTCCCAGTACAGCCTATCGAATACTGCTGAAACCGATAAAACTTCCACAAGCAAGCGGGCGCCAGACGCCGGAGGGAAAGACTTCGAACTTAGAGATACAAGTTCACAACATTTCTAGAGGCTTAGTCAAGCGACCTCGCCTGTTAGGTATCTGGTCGAAAAGTGTGTCAGTATAGATGGGTTTAAATTGATACTCTAAGTATTTATTGGGATTTTTAACTTAAGCCATCTACACATGTACGGCCTGTTCTTCCTTAGATGGGTAATTGCGTGAAGGGACTGACTCAATGCTACGAAGGTTATTTGAAAGCAATGATTAAATTTTGAGGATGACTTGTGTTTTTTGATTTTTTCCTATTTTCTTAGAGGGCAAAAGGTGGAGGAATAGGCGGCTGCACGACGTAGAGCCTAAACGCCTTCATGATTTAGGTGCAGACAAGATGATAGAACATGAACTCCGTTTGCAACATATCACGTTTACTTATCAATTTTATGTTGATGGCTTCAGCTAGTAGCGCGCCTATGCAGTAAACCCCTCAGTCCATATTTCCCAGTCTGAGCTATTATTATTCTCCAACAATTCAAATCCTATCACTCCAACAAACCCAGTCTTCAGGCCTAAACGCAAGCCAATCTGATCCTTACTTTGCAGCAGCGGTAGCAGCAGCTCGTCTAGCAATCGCAGCCCTAGTACTCGCTGCAACCTTCTCCCCATCCCAAATATAATTAACGCTATTCTCGTTCACCACCGCATTCGCCCATTTCCAAAACTCCGGTGCTTTAATCTCCAACGACTTCAAGAAAGTCTCTGGTGCAAATCCATGTTTTGGGAAATTCAAGAAACGGAGGAGGAATGATCCTGTCAAAACCTATATAGTTACAAATATCATTAATATAAAGTTTTAGGGGGAAGTTTAAGATTAGAAAGGTAGGAAATGAAAAAGACTAACCTCAGCCAAAGTAAGCCTATTGGCCCCTCCAAAAAATGGGTTAGCATCTTGTAACAACGGCTCTAACTCCTTCTCAATAAACGACACAAAAATCTCTGATTCCTTCTCCTTCTCCTCCTCCTTGGCAGATAAAGCCTTAAACCATTGTCCATTAACCTTACTAAAAAAGGTATCCACGAAAAACGCAATTCGAGCTCTTTGAAGAGCACCTCCTGGTTCATTTGAAGTTTTTATGAGGTGGGAGGGATGAGCATCAGTGAGGAATCCGGCGACGATGGCGGATTCGGTTACTATTTCTCCGATATAGCTTAAGCTGGGGACAAGACCGCGGGGGTTTACTTTAAGGTATTCGGGGGTGCGGGGGACGGAGAGATCGATTATTTCTTCGGTGAAGGGGAGATTGAGTTCTTTGAGGGCGATGTGGGCATGGTGGGCCCAGGGGCAGCCGTGGTTGGTATAGAGGATTATTTTGGGGGTGGCCATGGTGAGGTGAGGTCTTAGGTTGGGCTAAGAGTGGATTTATTTGGTAATCGCAAGTAAGGCAAGTGTTCAATTGCTGTTTATCAGGTTGGCAAGAAAGGACTTTGAAGATTCTAGATTCTTCAGAGAATGTGCTTCGTCGGCTGTTGATATGTAGAAGTACTTAAATGCCTAAAGGAGGAAAAGACTTGAGACTTTATAGACGTCCACCCTATGTATGAACGCCGAGGGTATGATTAACACAGCTCTATGACACCATAACCAGCACTTATTTCGCACCAAGACGGCGTTCCGAGGGCGATCAGCTAAAGACCCCGCACGTGTACGACTAAGAGTTCCAGGGTTGATTTCAAAGCAGACATCGTTACACAACACAAACTTCCTCCCACCTTACCTAATCGCACACCAAAGCTACCCCGCCATCCGCTGCACTGCGCTCCGCCCCGCCCTCACGGCAACCTTGCACGAAATATTTTTTTGGCTTGTGCCCCTTCACCGAAAACACCACTTCTCTGTACCACGCCGAAAATGAAGATCGAAGAACTTGCTGATAACTTGCAGACGTCTGCCAAGATCTCGACCCCGACTCGCGATGCTGCACCCTCGGTGGATCTTCTGACACAAGCTATGAATGCCTATGCGAAGCCCGTACCACCTTCCGAAAATCCAGATGGATCCACCGCTCCAACTTTACCCCCAAGACTGGCGGCAGCGAAAGGCAAGACCAGCGAGGAGATGCTGAAGGAATTGAATCAAAGCCCTCTGTTCATGACCGAGCTGGAAGAAAATGACGATATCGAAGCTCTAAAAGCACTGGCATACGAAGGCACACCACTGGAGGTAGCAACGGGTTTCAAAGAGCGCGGAAATGAAGCTTTTCAGGTCCGAAGATGGAAAGATGCAAAGGAGTTCTATATGAAGGGAATCAACGCCCTCTTACTCGAGGTCCGCAAAAGACAAAAGCTATCACCAAAAGAGGAACGGGATTTGGATGTGGAAGAAGTGAAAAAGGAGATCACAGTCCTGGAAGCTTTACTAGTCAACAGGGCTGCCTGTCATTTGGAGCTGAAGAATTATAGAAGTTGTACACAAGACTGCGGAAGTGCATTGCGGATCAATAATCGGAATGTGAAGGCATACTACCGAAGCTCAAAGGCACTCCTGGCACTGGATAAGATCCTCGAAGCAGATGATTCTTGCGCGCGTGGACTAGCAATTGATCCCTCCAACAAACCCTTACAAGGCATAGCCAATTCTATTATCAAGAAGCACACAGCCATAGCGGCAAGAAAAAAGGTCGAATCGGAACGACAGCAACGACAACAACTTGAGACACTTACTCTCCGAGCAGCGCTCAAAGCCCGCGGGATCAAGACGAGGAAGACGGCACAACCTCCCGAAATGGAGGACGCGAAAATCGCACTCGTTCCTGACCCCGTGGATCCTACATCAACTCTTAGTTTTCCCGCGGTGTTACTCTACCCTCTCCATCTAGAATCCGATTTCATTAAGGCGTTTAATGAGCAGGAGCCTTTGGGCCACCACCTGAGTTATATCCTTCCGGTACCTTGGGATCAAAAGGGGGAATACACACCAAATTGCGTGGAATGTTATATGGAAACAGTAACAGGAGGTTTAATCAAGGTTGGACGAAAAGTCCCACTGCTGAAAGTCTTGAGCGAGGGAAATGTCGAAATCATTGATGAAGTAATCAAGATCTTCATCGTGCCGAAAGCCAAGGCATCTGCATGGATACAAGATTTCAAAAGCAAGAAAGCGGCAGAGAATTTATCAACATCTTGAATTGAGCCATTCAATAAACAAAAATCACATTTTTCTCTAGCAAATAATTGGATTACGGCCGAGAAAGAATGATACCTTACCCCGGCGCTGATCCCGTCTTACTATCCGTTACAACAAACCTAACAACCGTTTTCTTATGCTCTCCGCCATTACTCCACGAGGCAAGGGTAAACAAGGCATGTCTCAGAAAGATGCCAATGGCAACCGCACACAAGGAAAAAAACTTCCGATGCTTGTCTGTACCACCCCATCCCACCTTACCAAACCTTTTAAGTATTCAGGTACAGAAAACACACGGGCCAAGTGTCCCCTTCCGTCCCATTCTGTCTCACCAAACCCGTCATCCCCACCCCATCTATTCAACAATTACAAATATAAAAACAAGCATGACAGGTGGATCTTAACGGTACCTCCCCTTGTCCACCCATCCATCAGTCAGGAAAAGAGGAGAATGTCAGGATACCAATTGCACAAACCCGATTCGAATTAAGGTTGTGGAACAGTCAACGGCTCCAAACCATGCAGCAAAAAATTCAGTACATACACACAACATTTGCCATTCCCTCCCCGGACTGTCAAGGAATTCCCCATCTGGTATTATACATTGGAGACACAGGACGTGAAACATATATGCAACAATCCCATTCTTGCGAATTCGAAAAAGATATCCTAATGTGTCTACCTGCGTATCCATCTGCAGCTGTCAGATTCTAGACGTTCGTTGCTTAGATTCACCCTACGTTGCTTGATAGCCCTGTTATGTGTGGGGTAGAGATCAATGCTGTGTCACTTCACTTAACTGAATGAAAATTCTTCAAACCGTCATGGTCATCTTGTCGGGAGCGGAAGAATATTGCCTGGCTGGACTTTTAATCCTTTTCGATTTTGGGTTTAGTCTCCTTAGTTAGAGTGAAAAGTGGTCTGTATCTCCATCGTAGGATAGGAAGGGTTAAAGATCCCGGTCCCGACTTTTTTTGCCATGCGGAGAGAGGAAGGGGAACTCATTACACAAAAGACGCTTGTTGTGTGTCCTTGTGGCACGATTCGTAATCGTGGAGAAAGGTTGAATACTGACTGAGGTTGAGTGCTCAATCAGCACCTACCTTAAAAAACATGGACGTTAATATCTCTAGAATAGATAGAAAGCACACAACTTCACAATTGAATATATTCTTCTGAGATGATGATTTCAAAATATGTGGTCTGTACAAACAAACATTCATAAACCTTTCTTATTTTTCTTCTATGATAAGTGACTGACAATGAGTACAATACAAGATATGCCCGCCTATCCTATCCTCGGAAAATACAATGTTTCAAATTCCCACGTGGGAATGATAAAGGTATTTTCTTCCTTCCCTGAATCGATGGTGAAACAAAGGGAAATCAAAAAAATCAAAATTGACGGAAAGGTCAAACTCCCTTTTCAATGCAGATTACCTTTTTTGTTGTTGTCTCTTTTGCCTAACCCCCTATCCATATCCATACGTTCTCTTCCCCTTTCCCCATATCCTTACATTGATAACCAAAAACCAAAAAAAAAACATTGAAAAATATTCGAACGAGATTCTTTTTTGAGACGGATAATGAATCCAAACCCATATATGCCATGATAATCTCTTCCTTGTATCCTTTGTTCGTAAGGATGCTCGAATCCGGCAATAGATCCGAAATAAAATATGCACTGTTCCTAATAAACAAACACACATCCCTTACCACTTTCAATTTGAGACGTGACTTGAACCCAACATGTAGAAACACCCCGGGCATTAGGAGAGAGAGAAAATCGTAGATGAAACAGCAAAAAAACCGAGAAAAACAAGGGGTGGAACATTGGTGGCGGTGTTGGTATGGTGGTATTACATACTCGTAGCTCGACGTCTTTTGACTCGCGGACCATCACTGAGACGAAGTGTTGCTAGTCTTGCTGCTGCTTCTCTTTTGGCTGCGTTCTCGGCTGCGTATTCTCGATCGTGGAGATTGAGTTCCATGAGTGTGAGAGCTGCTCGGGTTTCTTCTGGTCCATGTTGATTTCGGTCTTGTGTGCGAGGTAGGCTCGTCACAATGTGCTGTCTTGTTTTGGGGTAAGAGATGGTACCTGTTGGCGAGAGTCTTCGGAATGGCTTTGAGACAAGTGACCCTAAGCTATGTGTAACCTCAATGTCCTCGACCTCATTATGGCTTGCATAACCATTGATGGTACCACTGCCTTTTTCCTCATAGCAAGCATCAAAGAAACCACGGGGTGGATGCGAAGGAGTCTTGCTGCTGTGTGTGGCGTTGGTGTCGTCTCTGTGCTTTGGAGGAGATCTTTGGTGGAGTCCTTCATTCTCTTGACTTAGTCTTGAGACAGGGAACGAGGGCGGTAGCATCAGGGAAGGCAGGCGACTGGCCTCGCTGACCATAGTCACGGCAGATTGCCATCCCATATCGACTGTTGAACTTCGTGGAATGGCACTTAGGTGGGGGCTTGGTACCCCGCAGCCCTCGTTAATTACGACAGGTATCGACATGTTGTTTTCATATGCGGCCATATTTTGGTGGGCTTTCCATCCTAGAGAGCTTGTTGAGCTTAGGGGCGTATTTGGGGTTACGGGGCTGTGGAAATGGGCCGTACTGTCAGTCGCAGACTCGGTAGTTTCAGAACGATATGGCGAAGGGCTGCCTTCAAAGCGTCTCTTTAACTGCCCTCTACGATCTAGAATTGGAGGAGTATTGGATGCTGATGGCGCGCCTCGTATTGAAATGGGGGAGAAGTCTCGTTCTCGAGAGAGACCATGGCGCGGGCTCAGGGAAGCATTTTGGTTTCGAAAGTTATTTGCTTCAAGAGTGCAGCGTGCAATGAGAGCAGGATCTATAACCATTCGGCCGTGCTCAGGGGCTTCTGGGGGTATACAAAGCGCTGGGAAATCAGGTCCGAATATTGGAATGAGGGCTGTTGAAATGTTGTAACAGAACGTTGTGCATACGGCGCGCGCGCAAAGGAATGGCATCCAGTAACCTGTGTTTGCAACATGTTAGATTATAGGCCTGAAGAGGAATTTGAAGGTTTTGCAGTGTAAACGTGCCTTGCGCCGCAAGTGATCCTCCCGTAATACTGTGAGTTATTTCCTTCAAGCCTGGGTTGAGATTTAACATCTTTGCTGGCATGGTCTGCAGATTGTTAGTTTTACTGAGGGCGAAAACGTGGTATATTTTGGACGGCCTACCTTGGAATATTTGCAGCACTTGAAGAATGGGGTGATGCGAACAAGTCCGACATTATAATCCCACATAACTACGTACTCCTTCTCCTCTCCTGGGACTTTAAAGACATAATGAAAAACTACGATTTTCATTAGCAGGAATGTTGGGGGCACGAGATCACAGAATCACTCTACCTTCGAAGCCTTCGCGGCCTGTTCTTTCAAGGAATGTCTTTTTGTCGCTATTGTATGGAATGGGACGAGGGAACTGTGTAATATGGCCCAAAGGATAGACTCCAAATTTCTGGAGCTGGTGTGTGATCCGACTATCATAACCTTCAAACGGAGGAAAGTTGACATCTCCCTTTATTTTTCCTTTGGTGAAAACCGGCCCGTCCTTCGTCATCTTCGGTTTCTTAATTGACGGCGAGGGTGAGGAGAAGTGAGTTCTGTTGTATGTATAGGGATTAGAGCATCGTAACGATAGCGGATTTGAGGAGAGCCGACACTCTCGTGCTTCTGAGTTATCGGGGTTGAGGAGTGAAGCCACAGAAAACATGGCGGTGTAATTCGTCGGTATGGCTGCGGGAGGCGTTCTTCGATGGCCAATACTTCTCAGCCAAGACGATGCACCACGATTGGCTTCCAGAAGGAAGGACTCTGCCCTAGGATATGCAAACGCAGTTGCAACAGCGAGCCGCGTTCGAAAGAAGAGAATAGCCAACAGGCTTCAGATAAAGTTTTGATAATTCTCGAAAATGTCGTTAGATGTAAATTGCTGAAATCAAACGGATGGTATCTGCCTGATGCTACCTTTGTCGGCTTCGTTATGAAGACTTTCTTGTTGGGGAAGTCCGGAAGACTACGCTGTGGCAGAGCACTTCTCCGTTTGCACTTCACTCCCGCTCATAGGTGTATTCGAGTTGGACTAGAAACTGCAAGTGCAAAGCTAAACAGAGTTGCAACGCAGGCTTGAGATGACTGGAAGGCCTTGAAGAGATGACTCGTCCTTATGAGATCTAGGTATTGCGAAGCTGACGGTCTGGAAGGATTGCCTCCCGGAATGACCAATACAAGTTCAAACGACTCGGAGAACCCTTCTCTGAACATTCTCCGTTCCCGTGCCCGTCACTGTCGAGCCGACAAGCCTCCGAGCCACATGCACACACCTTCTGAACCTGTGGTCGAGGAAATATGTTTCATTGAACCCAAACCCAGTGAGGCCTCCGCCAGAGGGAGAAACCAATCATGCGCCTGACAGCGCAGTCTGTCTTCCCAAGTCCATATTGGCAGTTTGACGCCAGCAAATCCTGTGCCACATCCTGATCGGGGCAGAAGCCTGTTTGAAAACGGATAGGCAAATTGCTGGACACACATTTTGGCGGAAGCCCTGGGCCGGGAAGCTGCAGCAGCCCCGTGGCTGTTCGACAGGGCAACCTTTCTTGAGAGCTGACAAAGACATGATAGCAATCCTCCATTGAAAACAAAAATTATTTGCTTGACTCGACGCACGTGGGGGGGAAATACTTCAAGTTTTAGAGAATTTGAAAGTCAAACACTTGAAGACCAAGAAATAGCCTGAAGAACGATTCTTGAAGTTTGTCTCAATAGCCCAAAGAAGGTGCTTCAACATACTGAGACTCCATCCTTGAATATCATGCTCTTATCCGGGCTATGACTAATCTTTGATCTGCTCTTGAAGGGGGTTTTGACTATACCTCGAAAGACGTTGGGGCCATGCCTTGGGCCAAGCCCAAACAGGCCTGCAAGTGTTAATTCGAAATAGTAGTAGAGACATAATCATGCAAGAAAGCGTCAAAAGGGAGAGGCACCGGAGACACGAAAATAGCGAATCTTGAAAGCCCTTCCATGTCCAGGGGTGAAAGCAGGTAAAGCTATGAACAACCGACCTGACTATAGCCCTAAACAGAACAGAATGCAAGCTCGAACCCCCAATGGAGATTCTCAAACTTTTCTACCATGTAAAATACCAAATATAAGCCACATTCTCGTTAACATTTACTCGCACATCTACTAACGCCGGCAAATGTGCCGCTGCATCTCACTCTGGTGCATAGAGAACCTCGAGTCGTAGTCTGAAGGCAGTGTTAAGGTGTACAACACAAATCGGCCACATATGCCGTCTTCCGTGAAGTCCATGCATCGACTCATGTTTTTGAGGCCAGCCACGTTGTCGGCTATGCAGTAATGCAAACGGAGCAAAGGGTGAAGATCTTTCGGACATCATTGGCTGTTCGATGGTGGCTGTACACTACCGTGCTCGAATATCAGAGCAAATCTCCTCGAAGCAGACTCGATGACATCCTCACGCAATAGCAGCAATGGGTGAAGATGTACGTCGTATTATCGTGAGCATTTTCTGGCTCCTGTACACCAACTTTGGCACTCAGGAACCGGATCCGAGCCTAGTGACGAGTGCTAGCAAAGACACAGAAGTCCCACGGCAACCAGGAAAAAGCAACTGCCAGATCATCGAACGAGCGAGATACTAGGAACAAAAGTAACAGCGATAGGAGAAGGAATCCAAAGGCATTCCGACATAGACAAAAGAAAGGCTTTGGACGACAAGTCTAGACCAGGGATAGATTTGGTAGCTGATAGAGTTTCAAGCTCTTGAACTGGTGGAGCATTGGCTTATCTGGGCTGCAACCAGACTCAAGATCTTGTCGAATGGGAGGACGGTCGTGTGGGCACGGGTATATGCATGCTTTCTGCCGGAATCATGGGAGAGGATAGAATAGAGAGCAAGAGAGTGGAAGAAGAACTGGACTGAGGGCGGCGATCGTCTCGCAGGACGTCGAGATGTTCCACAAGCGATAGGAACAAAGATGGAGATGGTGGCAGAGGACGGACGGGTGAAGGTAGAGGCCGGATCAAGGCTGAGTTGAGGTTGCTGTTGTGGAACCGAACATTGCATTGTCTGGCGAGAGGGTGAGTGAGCCAGCGTGAGACTGGAGGTTGCAAGCTGAGATGGTTTCGTCACCTGATCGGGAAAGTCAGGTGTGTGCCCAGTATTCCAGGTCGTCCATCCAACGAGTGCAGCTGGGCGACCGCTCGACGTCGGGCCTCTTTGGGCGCGTCGCGACCACCAGGGGAGTAAACAAACTGCTCCAGCTTTTGCGGCCAAAACAACATCAACCGTGAGCCTGCTTCCTCCACGCTCTTTGTACTATACACCACTACTGTCGAGTCAACGACCTGCTGAACCCCAATCTCTCTTTAAGGCTTCAGCAAACACCTACTGCCCCTTTGTGGCAGGATCCCTTCCCCACGTCCAGCGCGCTCTTCACCCACAGCTGCCATCATGGATGAGGACGACTCCTTGATGGAAGACTCGATCTTCAATGACAAGAGCGAGAGCGATTCCGACGTCTTCGTGCCTGCTGTTGTGAGTGTCTCTCACCCACCACCAAGCAATATCCTTCTCAATTCTTTCCATCCCCGTGCTGACTTGACCTGGCAGAAAACAAAAGCAAAGCCTGGACCTAAGAAACCTGCCGCCCCAAAGAAAGCAGCAGCGCCTAGGAAAACTGCAGACTCAAAGGTGCCAAAAGCTCCAAAAGCGGGCAAGACTGCGGCACCAAAGAAGATGCTCCAAACAACATTGAAACCCACCAAAGCCCTAGCATCAAAGAAACGACCGAAATTAGAGGACAGTGACGATGAGAATGCAGTATCTGATATCGACTCAATACAAGATGGTTCAATACTCTCGAATACCCCACCAAGCGCCAAGAAACAGAAAAAGGCCCCTGCTGCAAATAAAGCGGCCAGCAACCCGTTGGCAGATATCGAGAATGATAGCATGATGATGGACGGTCCTTCGGATCCAAAGCCAAAACCTCCTGCAAAGAAGAATGCCTCAGAGCAATACCAGAAGCTTACTCAATTGGAGCACATTCTCAAGCGTCCCGACACATATGTGGGGTCGGTTGAATACACTCAAGAAACAATGTGGGTGTTTAATTCGCAGACATCTCAGATGGAGTTGCGAAAGGTGACATATGTTCCCGGTCTCTACAAAATCTTCGACGAAGTATTGGTAAATGCGGCGGATAATAAGCAGCGTGATCCTACAATGAAGTATATTAAGGTTATTGTGGATCGAGAAAAGGGCGAGATCAGTGTTGAAAATGATGGTGCTGGTATACCCGTGAAAATTCATGATGTAAGCAACCATACTACTTTATAACTGCCATATATTAACTTGAAATTTCAGAAAGAGAAAATATACATCCCTGAGATGATTTTTGGTCACCTGCTGACAGGTTCAAATTATGACGATGATGAAGAAAAAACAACTGGTGGTCGCAACGGTTATGGTGCAAAGCTTTGTAACATTTTCAGCACGCAATTCACCGTGGAAACACAAGATGCGAGCACTCATAAAAGATATAAGCAGACCTGGACGCAAAATATGAGCAAGATGGGCCCAGCCAAGATTTCTTCGAGTAAATCGGCAGATTTCACCCGTGTAACCTTCACTCCTGATTTCACCAAATTCAAAATGAGAGGTATTGACGACGATTTCGAGGCACTGATCAATCGCCGCGTCTACGATATGTCTGGTACGCTCAAGGGCATCAAGGTTTTCCTCAACGGAACGCAGATTAGGAAGACTTTCAAATCATACATCGAGATGTATGCCCAGGCTATTATGCGAGAGAGGGGTGGTGAAGATGCCGATACTACTGCAGCATCAGTTATTATCGATGACAATGAAACCCACGAGAAGTGGGAGGTAGGGTTTGCTGTCTCAGACGGTTCTTTCCAACAGGTCTCTTTCGTCAACTCCATCGCCACGACATCTGGCGGCACCCATGTCAACTATATTGCGGACCAGATCTGCGAGAAGTTGATGGAGGTGGTTAAAAAGAAGAACTCAAAGGGGGCTGTGCTCAAAAGCAATCAGATTCGAAACCATATTTTCCTTTTCGTCAACTGCCTCATCGTCAACCCAGCTTTTACATCGCAGACAAAGGAACAACTTACAACCAGAAAGACTGCATTCGGCAGCAAATGCGTCCTCACCGACGGGTTCCTGAAAAAGATTGCAAAGACTGAAGTTGTGCAAAACATTCTGAATTTTGCAGCTGCCAAGGCCGATCAGATGCTTTCAAAGAGTGATGGAGGCGGACGAAGACGAATGGATAATGCCAAGCTCGTTGACGCTAATTTGGCTGGCACAAAACGTGGATACGAGTGCACTTTGATCCTGACAGAAGGAGATTCCGCCAAGGGTTTGGCCGTGGCCGGCAGAGCTATCCTAGACCCTGATAGAATCGGCGTTTTCCCGCTGAGAGGTAAACTTTTGAACGTGCGAGATGCCAGTATTGCTCAGATCACAAATAATGCCGAAATTCAGAACATCAAAAAGTTCCTCGGGTTGAAGCACAACACAAAATACACAGATACCAAAGGCCTTCGATATGGACACTTGATGATCATGGCCGATCAAGATCATGATGGAAGTCATATCAAAGGTCTTTTGATCAATTTTCTACAGGTCCAATTTCCTAGTCTACTCAAGCTACCCGACTTCTTTCGCGAGTTCATTACTCCCATTGTCAAAGTCTGGAAAGGATCCAATCCCAAAAAGCCCATTAGCTCCAAATCCTTCTTCACCATGCCAGAGTATGAGTCTTGGAAAGAACGTCATGAAAGTGAGAAAGGCTGGACACACAAGTACTACAAGGGTCTAGGTACTTCGCTTCCGGAAGATGCACAGATTTATTTCAGTAACCTTGACGCCCATCTGAGAGAATTCGAGACTATGAAGCCTGAAGAGGAGGAATTGATTGTACTTGCTTTCTCGAAGACTAAGGCTGATGCTCGTAAGCAATGGCTAGGGAGTTTCCTCCCAGGAACCTACCTCGATCATGCTACCAAGAAAATCACGTACGACAACTTCATCAACAAGGAACTGATCCTCTTCAGCATTGCCGATTGCGTCCGTTCAATTCCATCGGTGATCGATGGGTTTAAACCAGGACAGCGCAAGGTCATGTACGCCTGTTTCAAGAGAAATCTTGTTAAAGATATGAAGGTGGTCGAGTTGGCAGGTTACGTTTCCGAAAATACTGCATACCATCATGGAGAACAATCGCTACATGGGACCATCGTCAATCTTGCCCAGAACTTTGTAGGCTCGAATAACGTTAACTGTTTGGAGCCCAGTGGATCTTTCGGAAGTAGACTTGCGGGTGGTAGCGATGCTGCTAGTCCTCGTTATATTTTCACGAGGCTTTCCCCATTTGCAAGACGAGTTTTCTCGGATAAAGATGACCCTATCTACGAGTACAACGTGGACGACGGAAAGTCCATTGAGCCAGTTGTCTTTGCTCCAGTTGTACCTATGGTTTTGATCAATGGCACTGATGGTATTGGCACTGGTTGGAGCACCAGCATTCCCAATTACCATCCTATTGACGTCGTAAACAATTTGAAGCGTCGAATGGGTAGACTTAATGGAGACGGCGAAGAGAAGCCATTCCAGACCATGATTCCATGGTATCGTGGTTGGAAGGGTACTCCAGAAGAAGCTGGCCCAAACCGCTACAACTTCAATGGTGTGATCAGGGAGGTCGGAGCGAATGAAGTTGAAATCACTGAACTGCCAATTGGTATGTGGACCGATGTTTTCAAAGCTAAGCTGGAAGAAATCATCAAGAGCGATAAAGTCCCCTCCTTTATCAAGGACTACAAAGAGTACAACGATCACAAGAATGTTAATTTCATCATTCAAATGGACGAGAAGCACATGAAGGCTGCCGTTGAAGACGGTCTCCTCGAGAGATTTAAGCTTACCGGAAATGTACTCACTTCTAACCTTGTTGCATTCGACGCCCGAGGACAAATCCGCAAATATGAGAAGGTGGAGGACATTCTCGAGGAATACTATCCTTATCGTTTCGCCATGTACACCAAAAGAAAGGCATACTGGCTGATCAAGATTGACGACCAATATCGAAAATTGAAGAACCAAGCCAGATTTGTATCAGAGATTATCGAGAACAAATTAATCATTTCAAAGAAGAAGAAGCATGTTCTCGTGGTCGAGCTTCGCCAGCGCAAATACGAGCCCTTCCCGACTACGAAGGATGCCAAGAAAGCTGAACAGACCGATGATGTGGTCGAGAATGAGGATGAGATGTCTCCTGATGACGCTAAGGGAGTTAAAGATTTTGACTATCTTCTCAGTTTGCCCATATGGTCTCTTACCCAAGAACGAGTGGACAAGATGAAACTTCAGATGCAAGCTAAAAAGGAGGAATATGACTCTTTGGAACACCTGAGTGAAAAGGATCTCTGGTGTCGTGATCTGGATGCATTTGTTGAAGAATGGGAGACTCAATTGAAGGAAGAAGCAGACTACGAGAAGAGCATTCGCAACACTGGCCGTCGCATCTCAATGAAGATTGGAGCCGGCAAGGGTAGAGCGAAGAAAGCTAAAAACGACGAAGAATACAATCCTAAGCCAGCAAAGCCAAAAGGTGCTGTGAAGGTCGAGCAAAAAACCCATTCGCGATTCTTGGACATGTTCAATAAAGCGCCGTCAAAACCGGCGACTACTATCGGGACAGATGGTGCGGACGATAATGAGGCTTCTGGGCTTTCTGATGATGATTTTAATGCTCTAGTCACAAACCCTTCGAATAAGGAAACTTCCAAAACCTCCAGTGACCAAGCTGGCCCTTCCAATGGCCGTGGCAAACGAACAGCGGCTGCCGCCCCTAAGAAATGGGTTGATGAGGAGTCGGAGTCATCAGACGACTTTGATGCTCTACTCTCAAACCCTCAAGCTAAGGAGACGTCTCGGGCACCAAGTGAACAGCCTGCTCCTGCCAACGGCCGGAAGCGAGCTGCAGCCGCAGCACCCAAGAAATGGGTTGTTGAGGATGATGAATCCGAGAGTGAGGACGATAACCTTCTTGGAGATGTAGGTGATATGGTTAAGGGAATTGGCGGTGGGGTTAAGGATGACAAAGGTGCTACAAATGGTCGGTTATCCTTGTTTGCAATGTCTAGGCCTGGCAGTAGTCATGGAAAGTCGAATGGCAGTGAATTGCCTAAGTTGAAAACGAAGCCGAGCAGGACTTTCGACTCTGATAATGAGGCTGACGAAACCAACTACGAAATGCTTGCCAAATCATCACCCCACAAGGTCCCTGCTCCCCACAGGGACAACTTGGATAGCTTCCTGTCTGACGACGCTGACATTGTTGCTGTCACAAAGAGGATTCCGATCAAACCAGCTGCACAGAAAGCCCTTGTGCCAAAAGCTTCCGCGAAAACAGCTTCAAAGCCCAAACGAGCACCAGCAACCAAGAAGGTCGTCGAGTCCTCTAAACCTCTGGTCCTCTCGCCAGCCGCTAAGGCCTATGCCGCAAAGCAAGCGAAGACCAAGAGGAACGTTATCAGTGATGATGAAGACGAGGACATGGAGGATGTCGGATCGCCAGTCCAGAAGGCGAAACCGGTTGCCAAATCCGCTCCAGTGACTAAGTCTACCAAGAACAAAAAGGTCATCAGCGATGATGAAGACGAAGTAATGGAAGAGGCCGACTCTTCTCCACCCAAGCCTGCTACGGGCCGTGGGCGAGGAAGACCTGTACGAGCTGCTGCCGTTGCTAAGCCTAAGCCTATCTATGTTGATTCTGAAGATGAGGATGAGGATGAGATAGAGCTAGATGATGAAGACGAGTCTGCTCTGGTTGACGAGGAAGAGAGCGAGGATTTTGACGACGACGATGAGTAAAAAGGTCATTAGACGGGATGGAAATAGGTTTTAGCCAGGAGGGTTATTATGCGGGTGGGTATTTTACGGCGCCGGAAGGTCAATCACAGAGAGCTAAGAGAGGGATTGCAGGCTTTCGAGTTTGGGAATGTGGATCTCATGGGAGTTTCAAGTTCGCTTTTTGTCTTTTCATTTTCTTTACCAGCCTGAGCCGGAGAGTGTCTAGGTATGGTCTTATGACTTGTATAATAGTTGCCATAGTGAACTGAGCCAATTTATCACGAGTGATGCTCCTTTAACAATGACTGGTTCACGACATCCTCTGTGTTACTGTGAGATAAATGATCTTAGCGCCTGTAGTCGCCGTTGCTCACATCCGAGGGGCCAATGATCTGTGGCCTTCGACTAAATTAGCAGTTTCTTGGTCGCGTTCAGTGTGTTGACTTACGCTCCCGTTTGGTGAGCATTAGACATCAATTCGCGTCGGGGGGAATGCCGAGGCTTTTGAATGGCATAGTTCTTGAACGTGTGAAGGTGGTGAGACAAGACACACGTACCTGTAGCTAACCTTCCTACTCTCGAACTCCTCCTCCGCTCTGCCATCAAGCGTCAGAAGTCGGATGGCGTAGAGCGGTCAAGGCACGGCTCCAATGCTTGCATTTAATAGGAATGGCTGGATTCCATGCTTCACTCTATTGTGTTATGCTTCCTTCGCCATAGTCCTTCGAGAACACCAATTAGAAGGGCGGGGTGGGGTCGGACGATTTGTCGGTGAGGGAAGGCATTGGGTGTTGAGAAGGAGGATTTTCTCACGAGTGGTATGCATAAGGGTCTGGTGGGGTGCCCTTGGGTTTGTCCAGGGCGGGTAAATGGGATAATGTAGGTGTTTATGCAGGTACGTGATTACGGTGCTGGAGGGGAGGGGTTGGGGAAGGTTTTGGATAGGGGACTTGGGTTGTGTTTTACTTGGGGGGGATCCTTTGTGGCATGGGAGGAATTGGGCGTGGTGGGAGTGTGCGTGGAGATATGATTGCAGGGACAGTCGACACAGAAATGGGCTTCCGATGGATTCGGGCATCCTCTTTCGTGAAGCGTCGAGGAGTTGCAAGGGAAATCTGGAGGTGGAGGTGGAGGTGGAGGTTGAGCGGCGTCGAGGGATAGCGCGGCCCTTCCCCTTATCGTGGTCAGGGCTGGGAGCTTCACTATTCGCATCCGCGTCGCCAGCAGCCAATCACGGCACCTCTGGCGGAGCTCGACGCACGCCCCCATCCATCCCCAGCCCCCCCTGAAGCTATTCAGGTACGCCCTCACGAAATGAGAGATTCAAATTTCCCCCATTCACCGCTCCTGGCGAAGGGAAGTCGGAGCTTTCCTCTCGTCCCTGCACCAGCCCTTCTTTTTTCGACCCCGTCCTCTGCTTCTGTGAGGATTTGGGAATACCGGCCTTGGTCCAACGATCGATCAACACATACCTTAATTCATAATTCTTGGTTTGCTTCCATTGTAGGTGGGGATCAATGTCCACGTAAGGTAGACCAGCTCGACCACGACCACTCTGCCCATCTCCACTACTTAGCTTGGTCCGAAACGAAACGAACCGCGACCTGCCCTTGAGTAAGGAGCTCCCGTGCACCCCAACCACATTCGAAACGAGCGGAAAGAGAGGGAGCGGGAGGTTGTTCTTCGTGCTCTGGACGGTTGCTTGGTTTCGGTGCAGCATTTGCAGCATTTGTGTGCTCTCGCGAGGAAAGGAATCGCTGCTGTGCTGAAGGACTAGGAGTGGGAGGATTACAAGCGGTGCACTCCTCTTGCGGCACGCAACCTTTGGGGAAGGGAAGGAACGACCCGATTCTATCGTGCCTCCCGACGGCGAAGACGGAATTATGATTTCGAATGAGATTTCGGGGGTGGAAGGGAGGAAGGAGCTCCAGAATGCAGCAGTTCTTCAAAATGCCAGCACCATCAGCAAGAAGTCGACGAAGCCTTCGCAGATCCTACTGCATGATTCGATGGTGACGGTTAGACTTTCGGAGCCTCCTGCCTTGACGCTTGATACAAGTGGCCTCTCGAATCAGATTCCGATTCCGATTCAAGAGGAGAGCGAGAGAGGTGAGGGCGGTAGTGATAGGGAGGATGATGTTGCGGAGGAGACGGAGGAGTCGCCCAGGATCACCATGATGGATCCTAATGGGATTGAGGGAAGTCTTGTAGAGGAGAGACGAGGCAGTGTTGGGTCTACAGAGGGCGAGGAAGACGGTGGTGTTAATTGGGAGGAGCTGCAGCAGACCGAGGAAAAGGAACCTAGGGGTGATAATAGTGATGATGTAGGTTTCTTTTTCCTTTCCCTTGGTTTTTTCCTTTTTCTGTTCCTTTGGTTTTTATGTTTCCTTCTTGGAAGCTACACCTACCTACTGCTCTGCCCTGAAATGGTCTCTTTTGATCGTATCCTTTCTTTGGCATGCAGCTAACGATGCAGTCTACTGCGATGTTGTTGGCTCGACTGGAGCAGGAGAATAATCTCCTCGTCTCGAATCCAAAATCGGGAATTGTCAAGGTGCAGGTTATGGAGAGACAGCAGTGCAGACAGTCAAGACCGCCATCAATACATCATCTGAAGAGGCTGGTACATGGTCCTACACCAGCTGTGCTACGATACTCGTTGCTACCTCCACCTCCTTTGACTGATCTTGAGTTCTATGCCGCTCTGGTTCAAGACTACAACAAAACAGCACAATGTCTGCCAACTCTGCTGTCGAAGAAAATTAGAAGTGGTGTGCCTCCACCATTGAGAGGGGTGGTCTGGCAGAGTATGTCGGGGGCCAGAGATAGTCTGCTGGAAGAGGAGTTCGAAAGACTCTGTGGAGAATCAAGCCCATACGAAGGCATCATTGGGAAGGATCTTGGACGAAGCTTCCCCGGTGTGGATATGTTCAGAGATCCCGATGGAGAAGGACAGCGGATGTTAGGGAGAGTTCTGAGATGCTTCAGTCTCTATGATCACAAGATTGGGTACTGCCAGGGCTTGGGTTTCCTTGTTGGACCTTTGCTCATGCATATGGGCGATAAGGAAGCCTTCTGTGTCCTTGTCCGGTAAGCTTGTCTACCAATTTTACGCGCATTGGAGCTAACAAGCATCAGATTGATGGAACATTACGATCTGAGAAGTTGTTTCCTGCCTGAGCTGTCTGGTCTCCACGTACGAATCTTCCAGTTCCGCCAACTACTCAAGATTCACCTGCCAGCTCTCTCTAACCACCTCGACCTCCTCCAAGTTGAGCCAGCATACGTCTCACAATGGTTCTTATCATTCTTCGCCGTCACCTGCCCGCTCCCCATGCTCTTCCGAATTTACGATGTTATCTTTGCTGAGGGCGCTTCGACGACAATCATGAGGGTGGCCCTCTCCCTGATGCGCAAGAACGAGGAGAAGATCCTGGCCTGCGCCGACATTGAAGATGTGATGCCACTTCTCCTTTCCCGCGGACTCTGGGACGTCTACCATTACAATGCGGACGAATTCGTCGATGACTTTGTTAGCCTCACTGGCGTGGTCACACACGAGAGTCTTCAGGCATTAGAGATCGCTTACAAGGAAGCCCAGGCGGCAGACGTTGTATCACCCTCAGAAAATGTGGGTTCGGCTGCATCACGATTCCTAGGGCGACTCTGGGCTGGCTCCAACTCCTCAACCAAGTCAATGACCTTGAGCCCTGGCATTCCCAACCGACCCGTGAGCTTCCTTCGAAGGTCGCAGTCGAAAAATAGCATCGCATCAACGCTCAATTCTATGGAGGGTGGGGGGTCGGATTCTATGCTAAGCACGTCCACCGACGCGACATCGATTTCTCGCGACTCCTCCAACACCGATAGCTCTTCATTGCGAGGCCAATCCGTCAACTTCAACAATGCGGCGATCGCATCCAACAGGATGAACGAGGACAAGAACCTCCATCGGGAGATTGAGGATTTGCTGATGGCATTGAGCGAGCTGCAGAAGGATCATGCTGTTCTTGCGACAGAGCTGCAGAAGGAGCGCGAGGATAGGGAGGAGGATCGAACCCTGGTCAGATCACTCGTCCAAAGCCTGAAGAAGAAAGCCGGCTTGCATACGAGTGCCAGCGAGGATAGCCATGCGGATCTCGAAACCATCAAGGCCTCTGCCATCGCGACAGTAGTTGAGGATCGATCTGACGAAGAGGAGGAAGTGCATACCCCTGAGTCGGTACTAGGGGAGGAGCTTTCCGAGCAGGATAGCGAGAGTGAACTTTCACGATTACTAGTGGTCATTGAGGATCGTTTCCAGCCACAATCCGACGATCGGAGAACATCGAATATGCAGACCAAGGAGCAGATGCGAGCTGAGGTTGCTCGCGCAAAGGAAACGCTCATGAACGAAGTGTCGAAATCGACGGACCTTAGCAGACAAATTGCAGAACACTTACAAGAGATACAGAACCTGAAGGACCAGGTCAGGGAGGGGCATACACACATCCGAAATGCGCATCAGGATAAGCAACGACTCGAGCGTCAAATACACGATCTGCGAGCGAAGAGGAGCGTTGTATCAACACCAGATGGTAGTCAAAATCAATCGGACTGGTCGAGAAATTCGGCGGGTAGCGGTCTGCGGGAACTTAAACTGGGCCGATCCAATTCCAATCGTTCACAAGCCCCCAGTTATAATAAACGATCGTCGAGCTTGACAACAAATCCCGCAAAAGAAAACGAGACTTTCTCGGACCAATCGAAACTCGACGCCGAGAATGACGCTCTTGTGGTCGAACTTGTGCAAGCCAAGACTGCAGAGGCCGTTGCAAAGCAAGAAGCTGAAGAAGCTCGAGCTATGCTTGAGAGCTTTAAGAAGGCGGTGGCGATGAATGGGACGGACATGTCCACTTTTGGGCATCGATCCACTCCAAGTCAACACATGGATGGAAGTAAATCCTTCCTTGGGGCTTATACATCTAGTGCGCCAACCAAGGTCGATATGCCCACACCTGTGAGTGCCGTGAGCGGTTTCTTCCAAGGATGGGGCAAGAGAGCGGTGAGTGGTGAAAAATTAACTACGATATAGACATGAGGTATAGAGAAAGTGTGTGTGTGTGTGTGTGTGTTTTGGTGTGGGGAGTAATGGTATACAAGTAGTGTGTAAATAAGGGGATGGCAGGCTGTGTGTTACTTTTGACGAGACTTATGACAAATAGAGGAGCCGGGAAGTGGATGATGTTTATCTCTCTTCTTCTTTCTCTTCTCTGATACTTTTTGGGACATGATGAAGGTGTTTTGTTTCTGTTAAATACCCGGTGGATGACCCTTTTCTAGTGGTCGCTACCCTGAGTTTCTTTTTGATTGGGGCTGGTTTGTGGTTGGAGATTTGGGATTGGAAGGGAAATTTGGGTGAGGTGTCGTTAAAGAGGATTGAGTGGGATTGATAGATGGGTTGGGTGGAATGACTTGGGATGAATTGACATGGGATGGGAAGGATTGGGATTACAAGAGATAACATACACCATTACATAAAGTGAAGAAAGTAAATAAATAAAGTTTGATTGATCTATTAATTTTTGGGCTTCAGCAATTGAGTGACCTGCTCCCTCATATTCTACTTCGATATTGTCTGAACTTTAAGTCTGGAGGCTTGGAGAAATTTTGGAGGGGGGGGAGCACTCCTTCTCTTTCTCCCTCCCTGTTGGACGATTGGGGTGTTTGCTTTCTTTAAATGTCAAAGCTTTGGGGGGGGAGGCTTTGGTGCTAGTAGAGGTTTAATGTAATTATTTGGGTTTAAACGTAAATTTCGACGTGGAACCTTTCATCTGTTAATCTGGCTTGATCTAAAAATAAGAAGGGAAAGAGATATGGTAAGGTAGGTAGGGTTGGTAGGTAGGTTCTAGGTTCTAGGTTTAGCTTTGGTTTTGGTTTTAGTTGTGTAAAGTAGCATCTAGTGTTTGGGTTTTCTTCGTTTAATGTTTTGGAGATTTGAGGGAGGGGTGAGGTGGGGTTTGTGGTTTTGTGTGTTTGGGATGATTGTCGTGTTCGGGCGAGTTGAGTTTTGATAAAGTTATACATAAGGTGGGGAAGATGCCGGTCAGGGCAAGTTCGTATGTGAAAGGGTTTGATACCACTTATTTAGTAAATGGAGCTTGGAGCTAATTTGTCTTACGATTCGGACTAGGTTTCAAGGGTTCAGGAATATGTGACTTTAGTGTCTTTAGGTAATAAGATGGGCGAGGAAGCGAACGTGGTCAGAGAGGATTTCTTTGTAAAGTGTATGGTGGGATTTTGAAAGTGTGTTAGTATTTCATCACTCCCGCAATAATTGATTCTATCATTTTGAGCTTTATCACCTATCTATTTCCCAATGTATTTGAGAATATCCCAGGCCATACTTAAGTCCCCTTCTTCAATTTCCTGGTTTCTATTTATGAGCGCCCCGCTCTCCTCGCAAAGAACTTACCATTTCGTCTGAGGCGTGAGAAATCAAGAATAGTCCGTAATATGTTCCGTTCTACGTCAAGTAGACTTTATCACCAGGATAGAAGTTGTTTGTCTGTATAAATTTTAGCTTGTATTCCTCAAAGTAGCTAGGGTAAGTTTACAATTGGGTATTATGTTATTTTGGCCATGGTTGGAAGGGATGCACGACTTTTTGTTGTGGCTTCATTAAGAGGGTACAGTGAGACTCCCTAACCTGATGCTTGGGATATGATATTGTAATGGAGCTGAATGAGAGAGTATTCTTACGAATATAGTATAAGTAGAGGAAGTGCTTGGAGCTTGTCGGGAGGCTATTAAGACTTTCTTATACTTGGATTTTCTTGCTATCGGATAGGGGACATGACTTTTGGTGTGAGTGGGGCGTTCTAAACTGATATTTAGTCTATATGTTTTGAAATAACATATATGAAAGCTTACTAACATAGATAAAATGTATTAGTTGAGCCCTTATCTAAAGTGTGGGGGATATGTTGGAGATGTGTTAGAACTAATTATAGGTCCTACGGGGTGAACCCGACTGTCCCCTATTCGGATAGATTCTATTCAAGAGAGATAAAAGAAAAGTTGGGCCAGAGAATTTTCGATGGCCAAACGAAAAGATCATGAGATGTGGCTTGTAGATCTCGAGGAAGTATCTTTACTACCCCTTGGTATGCTTAATTATCCAACTAACTTCATAGTCTTTAGTTAAAGCAAGTATATTAAATTTAAAGGGGTTATTAGTAATGTCTTCTTAAGAGAAAAGTTAAGTTAAATTCTACTAGATATATTTCCTAACGTATCTATTATAGATTTAGACTCTTGGTATTTAAGGTGGTGCAGAGTATTTAATCTAAATTTAGTCTAAGTAAGATTTAGTCAGAAGCCTTTTAGAAGGACTTAGAAACCGAAGTCACACGATTTAAATACTTATCCTCCCCTACTCTATTTCAAGTAGGTAGTACAATTCAAGATTTCCCATTCTCTAAGCTTGGTATTTAGATACTCTTTTCTTTCTTCGTAAAAAATATATTTTAAGCTACTTGAAATATAGAACATCTCTCCTCGGTTAACCATGTCCTAAGAGAAAGAGAGAAGGATAAGAGAAGAATGGGAGGTGAGTTACTTATAGGATTCTTAGACTCTGTCGTATCTCATTAGCTAGCTAGACGTGTAATGTCTCGGCTTCAAGTAGGTGTATAAGAATCACAAGTTATTATATATTTTGTAAAGTCCGTATAGAGATTTCGGATTAGAAGTAAATGGAGTATTTTCCTCGCCTTTATCCCGAGGTCTCGAAATTTAAAGACTCGTTTCCAAAAAAAAAGCTAATGATTTAAAAGAAAGGTCCTTAATATTCGGTTTTAATTACATAAAAAGAGAAAAAAAAACTCATTAGATAAATTACGCCGGATTAAGGTGTTATTCTAAAATTGATAGGAGGTGAAATCTACCTCTACCTACTATATGTTACTGTTCTAGGTACTAGGTGGTGGTGAAATATTAAAAAGGCATCATTTTCTAAACCCACATTCATTATCACAAAGCCCAGATTTAAAAAGAATGAGAAAGATAAGTTTTCTTAGAATTTTAACGCCAAAACTACAACTCCATTTCCTGCTTGCTATACACCAAGTATTCATTATTGTCGTCCATTCCCGTTGTATTCCTGATTCCTGATTCCGCATTCCCATCCCAATCCCAATTCCAATCCTAACCAAGAAGCTATCCATTAAACACAAGAACCACCCATCGTCCTAGAAGCCATGGAATTTCACACTCAGACCAATTCCCAGGCCGCAACCCCACCAAATCCCATCCCACACTTCCCCTTCTTCTGCAAAAACTGGTTCTTCGTCAGTCCTCTTGTTCCCCGCTCCTCCCCATTAATGCTATTCACACAATAACAAGTCACCGTCTGGCCAGCTGCTCCTAGATCCTCGGCTTTGATATCGATCCACCACCAGAAATCATTACTATCAAATGGAACCATATCATCTTTCCTTCCATCTTTACCCCCGATCTTCAGAATCATACAATATGGTTTTCCTTTCCCATTCTTCTCGTGATCCCAATGTTCGCAAATTTTCGAGAACTGGAAGCGGACGATTTCTTTGGAGTGTACAGAGATGTGCTTCCGGCTTGGCGTGAAGGATGGCTCCGAAATACCATGCTCTCCTGCACCTGTGAAAACCGTGCAGGGTTCCCCTTGAGAAGGGCCTATGTAATAACTCTCCCAAGAAGGTATCGATCCATCAGCACGCAGGAAATACTTCTCGTCCTGGGGGAAATGCTTGAGTCCGAAATCTTCGTTCGACATGGTGAATTCAGATGCATTGAACCGCTGATGGTAAGTCTCGTTGCTGACTGCACCAGCACCCCAACAAGAATCGAGGAGTTTCCACTCTCCTCCATCTATTTTCACAGCGTTCCAAGCGTGTCCTGAGGGATCGGGAGGTGGACATCGCTCGCCCGCCTTTAGAGCAGTATAGTTGATGCCTTTTCCATGTCCCATGACCATGACTGTTTCGAGTCCTGCTTTCAGTCCAATGGCTTCGTAGAGGCCTGCATATCCTCCACAAACAGCTTTACCAGAAGTTATTGTATCCATCGGCGAAACATGCTTGATCGTCTTGGAGAAGAATGCGACTGTATCGTAAACAATATTGTGATGGAGCCAAGTAAAGATTGCTCGGGCCTTGTCAGTCGGAGAGGAAAAGGGACCGCAAAGAACATCGGCAAGGTATTCGACCGCGTCGCGCCGTGGAAGACTCTGGAGGGGATATTGAGCTGCGACATTGTCTGGGCCGGAAAAGTCTCTACACAGCAAACATCCAGATTCCGAGGGAGGAGATGAGGCTCCACGGGATTGGGGTTTAGCCACTTGTGATGTTGCCGATCTAGGCTTTGGCTTGGTTGCGAGATTTATAGGAGGTGGGACACCATTTGGCTGAGGACAGACATCAGAAGACTGAATACCAGTCTTCTTTTCCAGCCATTCCGTCATAGGCTCCAGTTCACGCATATACGGGTACTTTTCTGGAGTATCGCTGCTCCCATCGAATAATGCCAACGTGGGGTACATCTCAATATTATACCTGTCACAAAATGATGCGTAGGCTTGAACGTCGACCTTCGCAATAATCAGTTCGCTTGAAGCAGATGCGAATTTACCAACCAATTGCTTCCAAATCGGCTCCAATTCCTTGCAGTAATGACAGTAGGGCGTATAAAAATCGATAAATGCGAATTTCCCGCGAATTGCGGAGTCAAAATTGCTTTCTGTCAGTTCTTGGACCTCGACAGGGCGTGGGGCGGGAATGGGACGATTGGGGTTGGTGCGATTGGCTTGAGGTCTCGGAGGTTGAGCAGGCCTATCCTCCCCTTTGTTGTTGAACCCTTGAGATAGTATAGACTTCCTAGCTCCTGGCGGGGGTAGCCTGCGAGCTGACTGCTCTCGAGGGGCCTCTTCAATTGCTAACTGGTTTGTATTTGTTGGCCTGGCTGGCATTTTAGGTGGCCCAGTTGGTCTTGGAGGCATTTTTGGCGCAACATCTCGATCGATAAGTGGTGGTTGTCGCAGAGGTATGTTGGGTGTAGATTTCGTTGTTATAAGGGGAATCTTTTCATTCTTCGTCTTCTCGGCTAATTCTCTCCTGCTTGGTGGTAAAGGTGGGAGTTTAGCATCTCCTAAGGCTGGGGGAAGCTTTCTCTGCGTGTCTACCGAAGATATGCTGGTCCTTGAAGAGCTTTGTGCTAGGGAAAGTCCTGATATTGTCGAGCCAATTGACCTATTTGACTCATTTGATCCTCTCCGTACTAATTGTGTAGATGTCTTTCGCGCAGGCAGAGCAGGCGAAGGCTGTGTGCTCTTTCGTGATGGTAGTGGAGGTGGCCCGCCGTGTTTTACGAGGGCTCTGCTTGGGCTATTCGATCGGGGCTGGTCTCTGTCGACTGGAGGAGGGGGGAGAAGTGGTAGGCCCCGAACACCAATGGGCTCATTATTGGATTGCTTCGACGCGGATGAGCCATAGCTTGAAATAGGAGGATTGTTCGTGGACTGAGGTCTCGATGGTAGAGCAGGTCTATTCGAGTTGGCAGAGGGTGGAGGTGGCGGGGGAGGACGTTTCCCTGAGGCTGAATGTGCAAGAGGCCCTTTTTCGACGCCTTGCTGCTTGAGGGCTGCGATTCGCTGTGCGAGGGTTGTGAACTGAGGCTCCTCGACGTCTGCCATGGCGAGTTGTGGTCGTGCTCAAAGCGTTGAGAATTCTTTGGAGGAAGATGGGGCTGCAGGATGGGCAGTTGTTCGTAGGATTCTGTCCGTGGGAGGCCCAAAGTCCGGTAGGAAGGGGGACGAGACTGTCAACGAGCGTGGTTGGTATATTATAGAATGATAGAATAGGCTCGGAAACGAACGTGAAGAAGAAGCAGAATGGTTAGCTGGATGGGAAACTCATGGCGACGGGTTGTGGTGAGGCCATGTTGGATGTTGGCGGTGATGAGGCTGAGGGCTGTGCCGCCAACGGAGTTTAAGTCAGGTTCCCGCCTCCTTGGGCCCCTGGCCGTTCACTATCACCGTGACATTCATCAGCATCGAGAAATCTCGGTATGCCGTGCCATGAGGGTTGCAGTGCCATGTCTCAGCCTGGACAAGACGAAAAGAATAGGAAATGGAAGGATTCGGGAATTAATGATGTCGTTCTGAAACATACAATTGAACGGCCATGTGGAGATGGCGACATGTTCCGTGCATCTCATCCATGGAGGCTGTGAACAAAGGAAACCCAGGTCGAAAGCCTTCTCTCGCACAAAGAAAAATGCGCCGTTGAACCATGTTTGTGGGGAAGATAAATTACTGCTTGGGAGGCCGCTAGGGACCCATATTCTAAGACCAAGCTCATAAATCCATGCATCGCCTATCTCACAAATATCTCACAAATATCCTGACCAAGTGCCCTGTGGTATCTTAAATCCGATCCATATCCAGCCCAAGAACCACATACCATTCCAGGTAGAATTGTTCCATCCATAAACTCCTGACTCCAGGCCCATATTCGTATCCCATCAGACAGTCGCTAAGTAACACATATCAGACATCAATTATTACACATATCCCTCATTTATCACTTATTTATTTTAGTAACCCCCCCACATCCTGCAGCGAGTGATTCGCTTGATGTCGTCCAAGACTGCCTGATGGGACGGGGGTAAGCTGGGGAGATCGCTCTTGGTGGATCGTATGTAGTTCGATTCCCCAAGCCGAATCCCTTCGATCTCTCCTAGGCGTGAGCAAGCCCCCTACATCTTGCAAAAAAGCAACAGATCCTCTCCGGGGAGGCGGCTGTGGGGTCAACCCTTCATTCGTCACGCTATTTGAGTATGTCGAATGCAATGGACTGAAAGTCGAACTCTCTCCATCGGTTTCCGTCCTCGAGCTGAGTCTCCTCGGTTGATCCTCATCGAGTAGACCACCAACATCGAAGAACGATACTTTTCTGGGAGTGTTTATCGATGAGACGTATCCAGGACTTTGTGATTCGGCTGGGATTTTCATGAAATCGATCTCGTCACTCGTATCGCTTCGCTCACCGGGGAAATGCCACGAGGTTCCCATCAGTACCTGCGCTTTCACAGGGAAATTTCCTGCAACTGCCATTGGAGCTGGACGAGGTGCCGTTGGGATAGAGCCGCGCAGTTCTGGATCGATTCCAAGCCCGATATCACGGACAAGATCTTCATCGCTTCCCCACGCTCGAGTTATTGTTCCTCGTCGGCTGGTTGTTCGCTCAATACTATCACTCATAGATCCGAACTTCCACCTTTGTTTCTTGACACCTCGATCCCTAACAAATGATCCGAGAACTAATGCATTAGCAACTGCCGTCGCGAACAGTATTTCAACTGATGCGAGGAGGGATCGATACTGCTGGCTCCCGTTTCTGTCAATTATCATTGGAATTCTGTAAAGTGTCGTTCCAGCCGGCAGCAAAGATAAGGCGAATAGAAGCACAAGCTGGATCTTCCTCTTCAATCCCATTCTCGACCGAATGATGATGGGAATTGGGAAGACCACCAAAAGCAGATCCGAGAGTACATTCGCCGAGCCCATCGTGATGAGTTGTGCATAGCCTTGACGACATTTCCCCCCGGGATCTGGGACAATTTGCCAGTAATGATCGAAAGGCTGACATTCGGCCAAATCTGCAATCACAACGGCGATAAACGTAACGAAGAGGAACCATTTAATTATCTGCAGCAATCTTTCATGCGACGTGGTCCAGATGTTCCAGGTGAGTCGCTTAAAGAATTCGCAGATGGTAAATTTCAACATCCATAGTCTAGAGCCCGTTAGCTTCTCCAAGTTCTTTCCAAGCGAGGTCCCAACTCACGTCGCGGCATAAAAGAGTCTGGAAACCAGAACTAATCGCGAGCCGATTGCTCGTCTGTGGATCTCCAGATCTGACAGTCCCGCGGTGGTGGTATTGTTCGTCCCATATAGTAAAACGACATGGACCAAGGCCATCCTCGCGAACAGCGGAATCATGCATAGGAAGGCGAGCCGATCCTCCTTGAAGAGTTTTTCCGTCCGAATATATCTCCCACATACGCGGAAGAGAATGATCACCGCGGCGAAGATGGTACACCACCAACAGACCAGGAGGGTCGCCTTATCGTCTCGAAATGCCCGGGCAGGTGGCGGGGAGGAGTAAATCGACATGATGGCCACGCCCGTCTACCTCCGCGGAGGGACGAGCGAGCAGGATGGTGTTTTCCCCTTGGGTTTTCACAGCTTGAGAATGTCAATTGGGCGTAACGTCATCCGGGCTTCGCGATGACGGGAGAAGAAGAGTTCGAAGCACGCCGTGTCGCATGACAGAATTCTTTGCTACTTGCTTGCTTGCCGGGTTACACAGGGCAGATGACGTCCCGATGCCAAAGTCGAGGGGGGATGCGATCCCAGCAGATCGGTTCTTGTAAAATCGGTACGTAATAGGGTTGCAGCGAGATGGTAAACCGGGCTCGAGGGTGGAAGATGCGGTGCAGCAGCGATGGAGACGAGGGCGAGGAGGGCGAGGAGCGAGGGATTGGGGAGCGGGCGACGACGCGGTAAAGATAGAAGTCTCGGTGGTAAGACGGTGAGGATGGGGGATGGGGATTATGGGTGCACCGCGAGCTGGGAGCACAAGGCACTGAGGGCTAAGCATAGATTGTTGTGGACGCCATGCCGGGGGCCAGACCTTGATTGCATCTTGATTGCACTGTCACGCAGCAAATCAGTGGCCGGCCAGGGAACGCCTCCTGCCCGCCGCGATATGGTATCTGCGGGAGAATGAATGGTATCTGGCAGCGCGCATGCTCTGGCTGGCAGGCGGGCTGGAGGCTCGGGTGCCTGGTGATGGGCCTCCCGGCAGCGCGGGAGAAGATATCAGCGGTGGATGGGCAGGCTGGAGGTGCTTGCGGCTGGCTGTTGCAGCCGATGGACGGCGCGGTCTCTTCATGTTCACCCCATTGCGGTGGGCTCTGGATGCAGGCTGAAGCCAGAGATGGGGCAGTATGGGGCGGGTATGGGGCGGGCATGGAGCAGCGATATGGGCGAGTTCATGTCGCCGGCGGATTGCAGGCAGAAGATGGGGGCACCGATCCAGTGCTGGGGCGGCTCTCGCGAAGATAACGCCCGCGGCCGGGCTCTGATTGGTGACATCGGATCGAAATCCCAGCGCAGAGTGGGATGTGCGGCCTGAGACACATTTTCCGTGGGGTCATCCAGGGTGTCGTGTGTGCACTGCAGCCACCGCAGCAGCCAGTGGGCGGACGTGCTTTACGCTCACCCCTGGGCTGGGAATTTGGGGTGCATTTGGAATGGATTGAGGGATGGTTGTTCGCTGCGAATATCGAATATCGAATATCGCGGTCCCCTGCGCGCAGATACTCCCTCGGTCGTGCGCGTGAGGTTGTTGGCCCTGTGGGCAGTCAGCCTCCATACGACCTTCATATCACCGCTGGGAGGGGCCTGGCTGCTGTCATCGCGCCGGCGATCGTGCCGCATTCTCCAGCGGCCCATCGCCGTCACCACGAGGCATCGAGCCTGGACGGCGGACTTCTTGCCGAACTTCGGGGTCACGCCCAACCCACACTGGGAGATCCGCCTCCCAGCGGTCCGGTCGTCGTCGGGGTCGCGCCAGGGATGGGATGGGATGGGCCATAATTGCGCCTGTATGACTGACTTTGACATGACGGAGACGCTGCTTCTGCTTCAACCTCAGACACCAGGCGGTCAGATTGAGATGGCCACGTGCCTTTTCTAGGGCCGTTTCGCACTACGCCTCCGCCGCCAAGCCTCCCTTCTAGAACAAGCCGCCCGCCAGCCGCCACGCGCACGAAGAAGCAGATAAGAGGCACTTTGGGTGGAGCCGCTCGATTCGCGAGATAGGAAGCACGTTACCTTCTCCACCTCCGTATAGCGAGCGGAGGAGGAAGTGGCCGGAGCAGATTTGGTCTTACTTGGTTATTACAATTGAAGCATTAGGCTTTCAACTGTATACCAATAGTTCTTTTAGAATAGCTCGGCTTTCGAGCGGCTACAATTTGATTTTTAATCAGAGACTCTACGTGTCGCACTCGTGCTGCAAGAGTCCGGAGTGCCTGAAACGCCGAAATATAGTCGTCAACTATGTACTTTGTAGGGGAATATTTGAACTCCCTCGAGGCCCACTTCTTCTGCGTGCTTACTCTAAAAAAGTAGGCTTGTTGCGAAAAAGAGATAGGACATTAAAGGGAATAAACAAACAAACAATAATAAGCTACCCTAATACCCCAGGGCCCCTCATCTCGAAGGAAAACAAGAACCCCATAACTAGAAAATGCCCGGCGTAAAATCCACAACCTGCACCTTCTTCACCATAGGTCCGACACTCCTTACGAACGCTAGATGGGCAGGATCTTTCTCTAGATAATACTTTCTGTCCTCTTCATTCTCAAATTCCTTAACAAAAGCGTGGGTGATTCCGCCCTTGTAGAATTAGAATTATGAGTTAAATGCATTTGTAAGTACGGTTGTGGAAAGGATTAAAGTGTTGGTGAGTTGAAGCTTACAGCTATGCCCTCTGGACTATTTTCTTTGCCTCCCATTGCCGTCTTGACATATGGCTTGTTGGTTATTGGATGGAGGCATTTATCCTTGAGTGCGAGCATTCTATCGCATACCTGACTCCCGTCAATGTTACTTAAATTCAAATGAATAGGGCCAGGCAATCTCACGTCTGCAATCTCCCCGGCAGTGACCTCCTCCTTGAACTCGAACATCACGATGTGGAAGATACCCATTTTGGAATTTGTGCGAAAGGGTCGTGAGGTACTCGGGATGCTGAAGGGAAATTTGATGAAGCTGAATAGAGCGATGAAAGCTAGTGCTGCGAGGATGAGTGGCTTTAATAGAATGTTGCGACGGTGATTCATCGTTGGAGGGGCAGATGTCGCGAAGTGCTGCTGACCTTCCTGGCAATCAAGATAGTCCAATCGCTCGGGGTCAGAGGTGTTGCGATGAGACTGTCGCATTACTATGAGCCTCACACATACGCTCAGTGGAAATGTCTGAACACGCCCCACTCCTACAAGCTGCGACCCAACTGTCCGGCAAGATCTCGCAATCTCCCGTGCAAGACCGCAAGATCTGGAAAGCCGCCCTGCAGAGATACTACGATGAACTCGCAAACGGTGGTTACAAAGTCCATGCTATTGACAAGGACCTTTGGGACATCAAAGATCCAGAAGAACTCCTCGATTAGATGAGGGCCCTCCCGGCTTCTGGCAGTGACCCCGAAGACCTCAAGGTATTGAAAGAGGTCCTTCTAGGATTGTGTGACTTTGCGGCTGTAGCCGCATGGGCGCTGGGAATAAACGGCCGGGCTGCAGTAGTAATCTGGGGCTCGATTCGATTGCTCCTCGTCGTAGGCCAATATTTATTTGTTCCTCGTGATATTATGACTAATCTTTTGTCGCTTTCCTAACCAGCTTTCCCAAAAGTCATTCAAATGTTGAAGGATCTAGAGATGACCCTGCCGAAGTACAAGAACTACGAGGAAAACCTCCCCATGACGCCAGAGTTAGAAGGCGCTCTCTATGACGTGTATACAGATATTATATTATTTTGTGCACAGGCAATCACGTTCTTCCGAAACAATCCCAATTTTGATAGGAGTCCAACAATTTGGTCGCGGTTCAATGGGAAGTTCCAGGGGACAATTACAAACCTGCGGCATCATTCAAAACTCGTGGACGAGCAAGTTGATATCATTCGTCTGCAACGAGAAGCCGATTCGGCAGAGACCCTAAATGCTATTGCTAATATGAAAGCTGTGCCATTAAGCAATCAAGGAAATCTTCCGTGCCATGCCTTGCCATATGGTCTAAACCCTCGGTTTCTAGAACGATCAAAAGAAGTCTCCTAGGTTCGCGCAGCCCTAGATCCCGGCTCAGCAGAGGATGGATATGAGCTGAAGGTATTGGCTATCCATGGGCTAGGAGGGGTAGGTAAGTCGCAAGTTGCACTTCATTACGCCAATATATCTTTGAAGCTCTTCGATGTCATCATTTGGATACCATCAGAGACGTCCGTAAAGATGGCTTAAGCGATTGCCAATTTTGTTTCTAAGCTCAGCCTACCTAAGAATGATACAGACACCAAGGAAGGCGATATATAGATAGTTACCAAAATTAAGGATTAGTTAAACTCCTCTTGCCTAACCTTTCTCTTAATATTTGACAATGTTGAGGATATTAGTGCTATTCTACCAATGTGGCCTTCGAGCAACAGGGGATCGATTCTTTTCACAACCATGTCTTCATCTGTTGCTTCTAAAAGAGCCTCGAATATCATACATCTAAATTCTTTTGACCCCGAAGCAGGAAGACATGCACTATCAACATTGACAGGCCTCTCAGCAAAAAAGGAGGCCGAAGTAGCTGCACTATCGAGCGTATGTCAGGTCCTGGGCGGTCTCCCACTTGCCATGGTGCAGATCAGTCAATTTATTCAAGAGCGTGGCCTTAACTACGAGGAATTTTTAAGAATATATAAGAAATCTGCCTCTAAAATACACGCTAGAGGAGAAACTCCAGAAGAATATAATCACACTCTAAGCACAGTCTGGGCCATGTCTTTGGAGAAGCTACCTTCTGAATCGGAACATCTGTTAAGTTTGCTTGCCTTTTTCGATCCAGACCTGATCTTCGAACGGCTTCTTACCAATATAAAAGCATCTCTAAAAGGCGACTGCTTCGATTTTCTAGCTAATGACTTTGAGTATGTAGATTTGGAATGATTCCCTTTATCAGAGATTAGCGTGCTAAGGATATTATATTTTCGGAGATGCTATTAGCGCTTTGCTAAAGCTGTCGTTCATTAGCCGCTCTTCGTCCCGAAAGTCACTTTCCATTCATAGACTCGTTCAAACTACAATTCTATCAAGTCTGCCTAACGACAGGGCCAACTTCTTTTTAACAGCTACTATACAGCTTCTTTCGTTAGGGTTCCCGAACACATGGGGTATAACAGTTCCTCAGCAGGGCCACGGATGGGAATCTTGGGAGATGTGTGGTGAAGTTCTTCCTCACGTCCAAAACGTGATTGAAATTGTTAAAAGGCAGAAATTAAAACCAGAAAGTACTGAGAAGTTTGCTGAGCTGATATTTCGAGTCGGGACGTGAGTCTATACTTACTTTTCAAGGGATAATTAGCCATTGAACATAACGGAGCTCCTTCTCTTATATATAAGAGCTGATTGCTAAATAGATATCTCTGGGAGACAGAGCAGCCGACTATAGCTCTATACTTATTCAACTTTGGATTATCATTAGACCTTGACTCTGAAGGCCCAATCTGCAACCCTGCTGTCCGGATGTTAGGACATATCGCTCTTGATATCGCCCAGCCCAAAGTTGCACTAAACGCCTACCAAAAGGCCCTAGAAGCACGTCTTAAGCTCTTTAACTCAAACAATGCCCAGATAGCTAACATCTACGACTCCATCGCATGCGCATATACCGAGATAGGTGATATTACTAAAGCTCTCGTAATACTTGACAAATCTAAAGCTATCCATCTTACCAACAATCCAAAACGCATGGCGCGAACTTTAGCTATCTATGCCATGACATATCTCCGGGCCGAAAAGCCAGATAAAGCATTAGAGGCTCTCAGGAGCTGCTGGGAGCTCCAAGGAATGACCGAGGAGCAAATCGCTAAATCGAGATACCCGAAGCATAGCGGTGACATCGTCCTTCTAGCGCGCATCTATTACATGCAAAACAAGAAGGAAGAGGCGCTTCAATTAGCCTCAAAAACGATAACAATACGAAAGGGTATTTTAGGCAGTAAAGGGCCTAGAGTTGCAGATTCGATGTTCATCGTTGCTGGTATGTTACGGGAAGCTGGGAAAGATGCATTAGCTATGAAGTTGTTTAGGGAGATCATTGATATGGCGCAGGGAATGATAGAGATGCAAGGACATTTGGCAAGGGCTTTGTGGACTTTGGGAAATATGCTAGAAGAGAGTGGCGAGGGATCTGAATTAAAGAGGACTGCTAGGGAAGTAAGAGGGAAGATTCAAGGTAGAGAAACAGAGGACGAGGATACGAACGAGTCCTTCTTAAAGCTTGTGGGATATATGCTTTGGTAGCAAACGAGACTTCACTCTTTTAATATATCTGGCCTACTTTAGGTGGTTAAGTATATCTTTTGCTATTTAACTTACTACCTTTCCCCCTCCCTTTCTTCCTAATAACTATAATCTTCTCTGGCTAGCGTTTCTCTTTAAATATAACCCCCCCCTCTTCTTTTACTTATCCTATATAATTCATTCCTATAAATTTTTCGTTTTAACTTAAAATAAAGTATAGGATGATTAATACTTATCCCTTATCTAACTACTAAATCGAATATAAAAAAAGTAAAAAGCCAAAAAAAAGAAAAGCGAGATTAATTATATAAACTCTAAGAAGAGAATATATTACTATACCTTTAAACAACATTACATTCCCAGGTTTTAACGCTTGTCTTCACACCTCTCCCAAGTTGCTTAGTCTTTTCAATCAGATCTCCTGCCTTTGACAACGGCACTATATTAACCATTCCAGTGTAGAAGAAGCGATCTCGTTGTGTTTGTTGGTGTCCCCAGCTCTTTCTCATCAGCTCTTCAAGTTCTTTCATTCTGGGAGTTAGAGATTTATCCCAGACATTGCATAAGTCGATGTCAGCCGCCTCATGTCTACCTTTCCGCGGTAGGCAACAAAATCTACTGACGGCGAACTTACCAAAAGTATGGCCTTGCAAACAGATTTCGGGCACCTGCTTGCGCCCGGCATACAAGTACTGCGACCAAGAAATGGCTCGATCTTCGTCTGGTGCGGGTTGGCCGTCGCGGCTGCCGTAGCTTGCCATCGGAAAGAAATGAGCGTTCGAGCAGTAGTCGATGGGTGCCCACCCATGCCGTTGAGCCGTCACAGATTTATATCAGAAGCCAAAGGATATCCTCAGCCTCGTAGAGTTCGGTCCAACCGTCCTGGCCGCGTCAAACAAAAGGCTGGAGCAGGGATCTGACACTTCATTAGACCAGCTAATTAAAAGAGAGTTGCTTTGACCCGACCGCCAGCCTAGAACTCTTCTCCTGTCGCTCTGTCCGAGTCACATCTCTTATGTTGGATAATACGCATGTGGGGGAGAATCATTTGATGTAAAGTTGCACAATGAGGCTCTAGAAGCCTAACGCGGGTTGGGCAAGGACCGATTCGCCAGCTCACGTACCTCTCGGCCCGCTAGCCTCTTAGCTTTCCAGGAATTCTTGGTGGGTGCCGTGTACCGTCATAGGCCGCTTGTTGATCTAGGACCGTACGCCTACAACTCGCCCCAAGCACAATGCACCGTGCGCCCAGACAGACCAAGTGACTCAGCTTACGGTTACCTTTTGCGCTCTGCCGACGCTTCAGGCAGCAAGACTTATTGGTGCTTGGTATTAGTTCTTGAACCTAATTTACTTGTAGTACTTGAGCTGTACGAGTATTTGTGCTATTCTGTTTTATCCTTATATCAAGCTTGTTGCAGTCCACATCTACTTTGGCGAGTACCTTCGATATGACACAACGTAGATATGTGCTGCCTGCCAACGCATTCAATGGCACGGTAGCCGGAGTCTCAGTGTCCTACAACGAAGAGACCGAAACGGCCGTTACTTATCTTGCAAACCCAGAGCTGAAGAAGTACATCGAGGACGCAGCTGTATCAGCTGCATTGTCAAGAGGATTTTACACAGTCGTAATACGGTAAATTGATCTAAATTCTCTCGCCGGGTCTCGCCTTGACACCTTCTACTAAGATCTATGCCCCATACAACGACCATCAACAGCCGTGGTGAGCGCATTCCAGCTGAAATGCACATTACTGCAGACTTTGGAAATTCGGGAGTCTCCGCCCACATTCCATGCTATGGTTTCGATCCGCAAGCGGAAAATTACTACATACACAGGGAATCCTCAATGGAGCGATCGGGCAACATCTTCAAATGCCTCATCGCCAGGAGAAGTATCCGGTGGAGACGGAAGCGACACCACTGCCACAACTTCTGAACCCCAATGGATTGCCACAGGGTCGGAAGTTGAGGGCCAGCGCTATCAGTGGTGGGATGGTGTGCAATACACCAACGACTTCGCCTGAACTTCAGCAAGCACCCCCAATGCTGTAGCTGGTAACGGGACAGAATAAGACAAATAAGTTAGAGCCAGATGATATCCTCCTCTCGTCAATGTATAGCTAAGGAGGTGAAGGACAGTACTTGCATAGTTACTTCAATCATAAGCACAGTTGTAAGGCTTGTGTCCCAGGCGTTGTAGGTATATGTGATGATTACCTCCCTTAAATCCTTGTGCCCCATCCTCCCGCGAACGCTTCCTCTATGCCAGAGAGAGGAAGCCTTGCCTCGGACTAATATACTTATTACTCCTTTCCGGCACGCGCGACCTCGATATCTAAGCTCACATCTCAGTTTAACTTTATCATTGGATGGGTCTCGGGTATTGACCATTCTTCTTCCACTCCTTCAAGTCCATTACAACCTGTAAACCCTGGATGCCTTGCAATCTGACTAGCAGATAAACGGTCTTTCGGCTCATATGCAAGAGCTTGCTTAAGAAGGGCTGACAAGGTGATGATCTCGTCGGCTGTGAGTGGTGGTATGATCGTGCGGAGGAGGGACTCGAGTGGATGACGGAGGTCTTCCGAGAAATCAAACCACGGATCTTTTTTGCCATTTCGGAAGTAGGCTTCACGGGATGTCTCAAAGTAGGTATGCCGCCAGGCTGCCGGTAGAGGGCCAAGTGTCTGTACAATCTGCCCAAGCGCCTCTTCAAATCTACCAAAGAACGTATAGATTAGCTGCCGCGAAGACTGGAGCTCAAAGATAAGGCATCCTAGTGCCCAAATATCAGAAGCCATTGAGCCCAGCCACCCGAAGCGCATCTCTGGCGCGAGGAATGCCACAGGAGTTCCAAGGCATCTAGTCGGCGGATTATCTGCAAAGAAGACTTCTCCGAAGTCGATGATCCGAATACTGCCCGTCAAAAGTCCCACGTCCAAATTTGAGTATTGAATAGACGGCACGACGTAATCAGGCGCCGATTCTCGAGGGACAGAGTCGTCCCGCAATCGAAGCGGAACCAGGTGAGGCGCTCCTAAGTATCGATAGACTTGGGCCTCGGACCATGTATTGAAGCCATTTAACTGAAACAGAATGTTTGCATCAGTGAGATCTAGACGCACATGAGCCGGATACGTTTGCAGGTCTGACGGGTACTTACCACCATGGCATATTCCTATGGAATGTAAATGAGCCAGCCCTCTCGCAATCTGTTGACCCGCGCTACGGGCTAAAGAGCCTGGCAAATGCATATGGCGCGTGGCAATTTGCTTTAAACTTGGGCCAACAACATCAAGGACCAAGCATTGGTGTAGGCCGTTTGGCCCTTTGACTTGGAACACTTCTTGTAGATGCACTATATTAGAGTGTGTTTTGCTGTGATCTTGGAAAAATGCGAAGCACTTCAAGTCTTCGTCACATGCATTGGCCACTAGGATCTTGAGGGCAACACATCGATCCTCTCCGAGAACTTGAGCAAGCCACACAGTGGCAAAACCGCCGTAGCCAAGCTTGTGTATGATTTTGTATTTAGTGGCTAGTACATCATGTAGATGGATGGGTGATAGCCACCCGGGCGGTATTTTTTGACATCTTCAGCACTCTCCATCTGCGGGTGACAATGTCAACTATGTAGCGGTATCAGTTCTGGCCAGGAGCGAAGCTGAGAGCGACTGTAGGTATGTAGAGGATGAAGAGAGCTAGGGATGAAGTTACCTTTTGCGCTCTTATATAAGCCTAATTTACGGGCGACGAGAACTACCTTAGGGATATATCGATTTTTCGCATTTTATAGAATCGCGGAAAATATAAAATCCGACTTTTCTAAAAATCTAAAAAACTACTATTTTTAATTCTTAACCTTTATATACTATAATTATACCTTTAACTATAATTCCTCTTAATTAATTTAAAGATAAGATTTATAATTAGATTTATTTAAATAATTTAAGCCTTATTAAAGTTACTAGCTAAATATAACGGCTGTCTTAACTAATGCTATTATAATAATATAGTAGCTATAAGGTTAGTTTACTTAATAGGTTAGGTTTAGATACTTAGACTTTCTAAGTATAAGCTTTTAAGTAAGGGTCGATATGTCGTAGTCTTTGTTTAATAATAGTTTAATAAGTGATATTATAGTAATAAATATATATTATTATCTTAAGTTAAGTACGAAGCTTTTATTTAAGTATATAAACATTCCTACTTATATAAAGCCTTTATATTACTTATTCCTAAGTACCTTATACGATTTACGACTATTTGTCACGACTTATATAATTAAGGACCTTAGGCTTAACTAATAAGAATAGCTCTTAGTAGTAGAACCCTAGTTAGGTGACGTCGCTTATATTAAAGTCTAGGAAATCGCGGACTTTAATAGATTCTATAGAATTACGGACTCCGAAGGATTTAATAATATTAAGGACTCTAAAGAAGTCTATAATATAAAAGGATCTAACGATATAAAGGCTCTATATAAGTAGTAATGTCTACGTACTTAAATAAGAGCTTTATACTTAACTTAAAATAGTAATATATACTTATTATTATAATAATTATCTAAAGACTTATTAAACCGATTATATCGACCCTTACTTTAAAAACTACACTTTAGGAATATAAAATCTAATCTTAAACCCTTTAAATAAATTAATCTTATAGCTACTATATTATTATAATAATATAGTTAAGACAGCCGTTATACTTTAAGTACTACTAAGAAGTATTATTTAATATATTAATAGTGCTTACTATATAACTAAAAGAGGTAGACGGACTAGCCTTTTTAAATACTATTATAAAAGGAACTCTTAATTTAATTAGCCTTATATACTTAGTTAAGGTCGTTACTTTACTATTACGACTTATATAATTAAGGACCTTAGGCTTAACTAATAAGAACGGCTCTTAGTAATAAAACCTTAGTTAAGTGACGTCGCTTATATTAAAGTCTAAGAAATCGTAGACTTTAATAAATCTTATAATATTAAAAGCTTTAAAGGAGTCTACGATATAGAAGGATCTAGCTATATAAAGGCTTTATATAAGTAGTAATATTTACGTACTTAGATAAGAGCTTTATACTTAACTTAAAATAGTAATAAATACTTATTATTATAATAACTATTTAAAGACTTATTAAACTAATTATATCGACCCTTGCTTTAGAAACTATACTTTAAAAGTATAAAATCTAACCTTAAACCCTTTAGGTAAACTAACTAATAAGTTAATATATTAATACAACCGACTAGTTAAGACAGCCGTTATACTTTAAGTATTATTAAGAAGTATTATTCGATATATTAGTAGTGCCCGCTATATAACTAGAAAAGGTAAGCGGACTAGCTATCTTAGATATTATTATAAAAGGAACTCTAGATCTAATTAGCCTCACGCGCTTAGTTAAGGTCGCTACTCCACTTATATTCTTAAGAGAATCTTTTAAGGTTTAAGAACATATTATAAAGCTTAAAATATATATCTCTTATAATAATAAATCCTTTATAATAAAAGACTCGAAGGTTATATTTATAGTTTTATACTTTATTAAATCCGCGTTTAATTAAGCTAAGACGTTCTTAAATAATTACTAGACTTATAAAAGGATTAAGAATATAAAGCTAAATATATAAAGGATTTTTAAGAATTTTAAAAACTATCTAAGCGCGCTATATAACTTATATATAGAACTAAACAAAAGAGAGAAAGCAGTTTATAAACTAAATACCTTATAAATAAGAGACTTCTTTTCTTAGTACTTAGCGTCGTTCTTATAACATAGCCTAAGAGTCGATTAAGATAAAAAAGCGCTTTAGGATTGTTTTTATTAAGGACTTATAAACAACTTAAAAGATAAACTTATATAATAAGACAAGCCTATAACCTTATAAAGACTAGTAGACTTATATATAAACATTTAAATAAGGCTTTAAAAACGCTAGTTAAAAAAGAAAAGAGTCGATACCTAAAACTTAAGAGACAAAGTATATTTTATAATTATAATATAAGTAATAAAATCAACTTTTTAAAAAGAATAAAAACCTTAATAATAACGTTAGTAAAAGTAGTAACTATAAAAATAATAATAAAAGAAGAAAGGCAAATACTATAATTATAAAAAGAAAGGTCACTATATTAAAGAATATAAATAACTTAAATAATAAATCGTAACTATAATTAAAATAATATTAAAGAAAGCCTAACTTCTTAAAAAGACACTTATATATATTATAATAGCCTTATTAAAAGAAGACTTAATAGACATTTTTTAAGAACCTAAAGACTAAATTAAAAAATAAAAGAATAATAAACGAAGTATAATTTTATTAAATAAAGACTAAAAGAGGTAGATAAAGAAGTATATATTAGAACCCTTTACTTAAGAATAAATAAAAGACTAGGTTTATACTACGATAATCGTAAATAACCTTAAAAATAAACCCGCGGAACCCTAGCTTTTAAAAGAAGAAGCAATTAATAATGTTTATATAGCTTATAATAACCTAAGAGATTAGATCTATTATATAGCTTATATATATACTATTTATATAAAAGCTAAGAAACGATAAAACTATTAATTAAAAGTATAGACTAAACGATCGATAGATAAGAAATAGGCCTAGGACTACTACTTATAGCTAAGTAATCTTTATAGCGATTATTACCTTATTAATCTTAACACTTATAAAATATATTAAATAAATTATATTTTTAAAGAATATAAAGAATATAAATAAGATAAGATTCTTTATAACTATATACTATTCTACTTAGCTCTACTCGCTTAATATATTAATAAGAAACTAAAGTTAAAAGACTTAGTTCTTTTAGCTAAAGGCTAATAAAAGAACTAAGAAAGCTACTTTAATAATTTATTAATATCGCGGCCGAAGTATATATTATATAACGCCTACTTATTAATATCTCTTTATATATTAAAAGAAGAAAAGTAACTAAGTTATTAAACTT
>QYAM01000094.1:0-162929 GCA_003988965.1 Neobulgaria alba
GGGGGGGAGCGAGGAATTGGAGCAAGATGATAGTACATTCGCGAGCGAGGTTGGCGATCGCGCGGTTAGTGGCGAGCGAGGGGTTTCGATGGGGGGGGGGGGCCCTTCGCTCTTCGCAGACGGGTTGGCACGATGCTGCGTGCATCTTCACGCCCAAGCTGTGAGCTGTGGTGCGGGTTCACGTTGACGACGGGCGCGGGCGCGGGCGAGCAGCCGGGCTCGCTGCTGTTCCAGGGCCGGGGGCAGGACGGCCTCGACACGGCCAATGGCAGGCCAGAGGCATCCTGCATCCTGAGGCCGCAGCGCGCGCGGGTGGATTGCGCGGCCAATCCTGCTGGCTCCGCACCCATGGCCCGGCTCTCAGTGGACGAGCTGTGCGACGGCCGTCCTCAAGCGGCTTACCTGACGGAGGGAGCCATGTGCGGGCTGGGTCGAGCACTAGCACGCACTGCGCCAGGGATGTCCGATCGCCCATCCCAGCCGCCTCTGTTGCGCATCCCAAACCCCCCCAGGCGAGCCAAAGACGTCCATGGCAGCCGTTGGGGACGTCGAGCAGCGATGCCCAACTTGCAATCGCTGGCTCGTCCTCTCCATATAAGACAATCCTGAATGATACCCGATTCCCGCCAGATTCTCTTCCGGCCTCATATCCGGCTCAATCATCCCAGGCCGACGATGCTCGATAGCAGCCGTGACCACCGCTCCCCGTTTGACAAAGGTTCCCCCCTCGTTCCCAGCCCAGGCGAGACTAGACCAGACCCGCACCTTCACCCCGCATCCACATCCATATCCACACACACTCCAACCCACGGCAGCCAGCCCCACCATCAAGTCTTCTCCCTCAAACCTCGCCCCGCTCATCTGCCTACCTACCTACCTACCTACGTACCTACCTACCTACACACACACCATCTCAAAACCCCATCTCCAAACCACCACCCTAACCCTCCCCATCAATTCCACAATCCAAAACCCAACTCAGCCAAAGATCCCAAAAAATAAGATATAGGCAGCAGAAGCAAGGAACAAGAAAAGAGAAGGAAGGCGTGGGACAACTCGAACCACGATGACACGGAATATCCCCATGATCGCGTGACTTGGTCCAGAAAAAACCCCCCCACATGCGAAGGCATGATTAGAATATTGATCAGGGCTTACCTTTGACCATAGTAGAAATCCAGTCGATTACCTCTTATATATAGATAAGGTGGGATGTTTTTAATACGGTGTAGAATATAAACCCTACTTTTATCTTCTCTCTCTAAGATAAACCCCCCTATCTCTTATAAGTATATATATATCTAATCACCAATTCAATTCAATTCTCCAAAATAAAAATCAATTAAACCCCAAATAATAAAAATTCCAAGTTTAAATCGTCTTGTAGTTCGTAGACTTGATATAATTGATAAGGAAATCTATACTCACCAATCGTGAGATCTCACTCGTAAGCAAGGCAAGTAAGGCAAGGCATCAAACCGAGAATCCACATCCTCCATGCCACATCTATGCCCAATGGGATTTCCCCATGTTTCATGCACATACATACATACATACATACATACGGATCCGAATATTCCGGTCATCGAATTACAACTTACTATTTCCATATCTACCTCATCTTATTTTAATCTCTTAAAAAGTTCTTTTTAAGGTTAAGAATCTAGTTAGATAATTAATGATAAATCTTTTTAAATCTATTAGAAGATTCTAGTATAATATCTTACTTAACTAGCTATCTTTCCACAATAAACGAACTAAGCTAATTGACTATAGATCCTTAAACAGAAAGGCTATCTCGCTATTCCTACGAAACTATAAAAGTAGCTACAGTTTAACACCCATAGTATAGATAGATAGATATCCTTTATTTATTTTTTAGATTTTTTTTTTAAAAAGGTACTATAAGGTGGAAGTTTTTAAAGACAGACGAATGAAATTTCTCATGTAAAAATCACTTCTGCTTTTCTCTTTATTCATTATTCCACTTTTTACTTACTATAATCTTCTTTAAAAAAAAACACCCCCCCTCCGCCATGAAATATGCCGTACAAACTCCACCATAAACACCTAAAAAAACAACCATAAAGTTTCATCAATCCCTATCTCTCCCTCTCTCCTCACAACTCTTCCTCCTCCTCAATCCTACTAACCGTATTCAAAACATCAAAAGCCCCGGTCCCGACTTTACTCAACTTCCCCATCACAATCCTCGCACTCGGACCCCTCAAATCATCCCAATCCCTCTCACTAACCGCATCCGCCAGAAATCCCACCGTCGTCTCAAAACTCATCTTCGTAAACGGACTAACACCCCCCCTCAACCCATTCCTATTAAACGGGCTGAACGTTCCATTCCTCGTCATGTAATCGGCGATGAGGTTCAGATGTCGAGGATCGACTTTAATTCCATGACCACCGAAAACCCCCGCGAGCTCGAGGATGATGTTGGCACGACAGGCTTCGACGCCGTAGATTTGGAGGGTGGCCGCGATGTCGTTGGTGGATATCATGTTGGGGTTTATGAGGTGAGGATAGGATTGCATGGCTGCTATGTTTACACCGACGGTATGGACGACGGGACAGACAATTTTCTCTCCGGTGGTGAAATCCACGACCTTTTCGTCGGGAACGTAGGTGCAGAGTCCGATTCCGGGGATTTGTTGGATGAGAGATGTGCGGAGCGCTTGTTCGACTATAGAGAGCATGAGGATTTTGGGAGAGTCGGCTTCGTATTCGAGGGTCAGGTGACACCATTCGCCGGATTTTTCATCGAATCGGAATTTGGATATGTCGGAACATTTCTTTTTGATTTGTTCTTCGAGGACGTCGGAGAGGACCGTGGTGGTTTTGTCGTCCCATGTCTTTTCTTCGTCCTCGTCGTCCGAGGCTGGTTCGCGGGGACTACCTCCGATACCTTCGTCTTCGATGTCTGATGCCTCCTCTTCGGGTTCGGCTTCTTTTTGAACTCGGTCATCTTCTTCATCGTTGGCTGCGTAACTGATGGCTTCGGAGCGGTTGGCTTTTTGTTTGTCCCCTCCAGCATCGTCTTCTCCTTCGTCATCGTCGTCATCTGCATCTCGCTCAGTTGACCCTGCTCGAGTTGCCTCTTCGATAACCCCGACAGACTTGCCGATTTCGGGTACAGCCGCATCGTTAACAGTCCTCGAGGTCTTCCCGTTCTTCTTTCCAAGTGCTTTGCGAGTGAGAGCTTGGAGCTTTGGTGCGAATTTCGTTGTGAGAGTGGTGAGAACATCGTCCATGGATATATTATATGTTTCAATATATTCCTTCGACGGGAAAAGCTTGATGTAGATATCATAAATCTTAGCCTTATGGTAAGCCATACCCTGGCCAAGAGTTTCCGAGACTTTAGCTTCATCCAACACCTCAGCCAAGGACAAAACGCTAATAGACTTCGCAAAGTTTTCTCCATCTTGTTCAGTGAGCTCTGGAATAACACGAAGAGTCATTGAAGGTGTCGAGATGTGGTTACTGGCTGTCATGACAATTTCTCGAAGACGAGGAATACCCAATGTGACGTTCTTGGCAGAGTGTCCCGCCAAATGGAAAGTGTTCAGTGTCATCTGAGTTGATGGTTCTCCGACCGACTGACCGGCAATGATACCAACAGCTTCTCCAGGCTCAACCACAGATTTCAGGTATTTCGCTACAAGAACTGATTCCAGGGCTTTCCGAACACCAGCTCCCTCAGGATGCTCCTTATCTCTAACAAGACCATCCGGATTGGATTTCAAATAATCTATCAAGGCGCTAAAGAACTTTTCAGATGTGGAAAATCCGTATTTTCCTGGATTCCATTCAGATAGGACGGGATCTGGACCAGCTGGGTCATTGGCTTTGGCGTGCTTGATAGCTTTCTTCATCCTCTTCAGAATGACTTCCTTGTCGCTGAAAATAGTGTTATATTGTGGATCTCCGTAGTTCAGCTGTGAGAGTTCCGATTCCAGATTTTCTAAAAAGAACTTGAAATTTGTCAGATGTCCCTGTTTCGTCACATCAAGACCATCTTCTCCATAGAGGAATTGAATCAAGGAGCCATCAGAATCTCTGACAGAGGTGTCATATTCGACCTTGAGACCTTCCATACCCTTAATCAGGCATCTCTGTAAGTATCCAGATCTAGATGTCTTGACAGCAGTGTCAATCAAACCTTCTCTGCCAGCCATTGCGTGGAAATAGTACTCCTGAGGGCGGATACCCGTCAAGAAACGGTTGGCGATATACCCTCCAGCTCTGATGTCTGTTTCGAATGGTCTAAAGCATGGAAGCGTCTTTCCACTAACCATGATGGGTACTCTTCGACCTTCCAAAACTTGCTGCCCGAGATTACAGGAAATAAGGTTTGCATTGACACCAGATCCCTTTGCCCCAGAAGTAGTCATGTTCTGCATTTGATTCTTTGGGAATTGCTTGACAAGTCCATTAGGGAGGCATGCCTTGGTGACATCTGTCGACAAAAGGCCGGAGCGATTATTCATCAACAAATCAAGGCCAGCCTGTTTACTGTCGTCTCTCATCACACCTTCCAGACGAGCTAAGAGCTCCTTGTCAGTTCCTGTTGGTTTGTGGTCTGTCAATGAGACATATTTTGCTGCGATTTCTAGACCAATCGTGTGTGCTCCTTCTAACTTTTCTTTTCGCAATGCTTCGCCCTGAGGTGTCAGACGAAGATCATCCATGCCACAAGTAAAAGCCCTCATGTGTAAATACTTCGTCAGCAACCTGCCTAATGCACTTAATGTTTTCCCAGCTACGGTAGGTCCATAAGCCTCGTGTATAGAGTGAATGAAACCGCCTCCAGCGGGACCGATTTGCGCCTTGTCTAGAATTCCAGTGATGAATTCTCCTTTCTTGATATAGAGCTCGCCTTCTTCGGATTGAGACCCCCATCGATTTGCAGCGGTTTGACATTGGCTCTTTACTGTGAGTGGAGCACATCCGATGGGCGTAATATTCTTCAAGAGTGTTGTGATGATTTGCTTTCCAGTCCAAAGAGGGATTGGTTTTATGATTGCTGGCTCGACGGTCAAAATTCGGTCGCCCACAATGTGGCCACTTTCAGGACGGAGACTGTTGTATATTAATTGTTGGTAAGTTGCTCGATCGAAGAATGTATCTCGGTTACACATCCATACGGAAACTGAGATATGATCTTGAATCAGACCTCTCAATGGCTTTCCCTGAGTACCAGACAGATATTGATGATCGGTATCAGCGATTTGCAAAGCCTCTGCTCGTCCAAGCTCGGTCTGGGGGAAATGCATATTCATCTCATCACCATCGAAATCGGCGTTATAGGTGTTACAATTGGCGTAATGCATACGAATAGTCTTCTCTCCTGGTAAAACTCTAGCTCGATGCCCCATGATTGAAGGCTTGTGAAGAGTAGGTTGGCGATTCATGAGAACCACATCACCGTTCGTAAGATGACGATGGACCTTTTTGCCGCGCGCACCACTCGAATTACTACTCGACGATGCAAGTAATTGATTTGCCAATGCCAGTCGTTCGTCCTGGGTCTTGGTCCTCAAGTTGATGACTTGACCATTCTCGTTTTCAATGGCTGCTGCTCCTGGCCATATGTCGTATCCATTAATGACAGCTTGCTGCATATCTCTGAAATTATGGCTAGTGACTGGTTCCGGGAAGGTCAGCTTCCTTGCAAATACAGGGGGCACACCAATTTCATTGGTCTCAATGTTCGGATCTGGAGATATGACACTACGAGCTGCGAAATTGACTCGTTTTCCCATCATATTCTTTCTGAAGAGACCCTCTTTCTTCTCAAGTTTCTGCTTGATTCCGTCTGCATTTTTCTTTCCTGCACTACCTTGGATAGGATTACGATCTCGATCAACTAAAGAGTTTACCAAATCTTGAAGTTGGCACCATGCTTCTTGTAGGTCGTAAAAATCTCGATTTCCCCAACGGGTGTCTTCTTTTTCTTTTGAAGGGTTGTTGATTTCGTGATATATCTGTGCCACCCTCTCAGAGCCTTTAAGGATAGATTTATACAGTGTGTTTTGCTGAGCCTCGGAGATTTCTCCTCCAGCAAAGGCCTCTGGTCGATATCGATTCGGTGGGACTAACAGCGTCTCGAAGAAAAACATATCGGGTGATATTCTGGTTGGCTTTTTCGCGGATGAACGGGAGTCGTATATCATGGACAATATTTCCTGGTCCTTTTCAAATAACAAAGTCAATGAAGCTTTCACTTCCATTGGATTGACGAATCGTTGTGGCGCCGCTTGGACTTTTGGTTTTGAAGGAGTCCCAGATTTCTGCTCCGTGACAACATTTCCGTGGACGTCCAGAGTTTGGCCCTCCCCTTCATCATCATCCTCATTCGATGACAGATCCATATCCTCGATCCCTTCATCAAAATCTGCGGCACCTTTCTCGTTCTTCTCTTTGCTGAGAAGTTGAACAGAATTGCTAGCCTTAAAGTTTCCAGCTAACATTTTGGCTTTATCTTTCATGCTTAGAGCTTTCTCGAAAATTTTGACATACTTGTCTCGTCGAAAGTTGTGCGATATGCCACCGCAGTTTCCACAAGCTCTCCCAATTGTCATATTCTTAATAAAGGCTTTCACAACATCCCTTCTTACAGCCGCAACACCCTCATTCTTCTCGGTTTCCCACTCCCATGGCGCCAGTTTTGCCGCCTTGATAGCTTTCTTCACAAAGGAATTCCTCTTCTTAATGACGGCTTCGACTGGGGATTCCTCCTCCTCTTCTGACCCGCTGCCTCCATTTCCTGCTTCCTTGTCCTTCGAGACATCAATGTTGTCGATTTCCTCTGCTGCTGCCAGCAGTCCATGTTGTATTAGCCGTAACTTGCAGAGGTATCGATTGACCTCTTTTCTCGACATCTTCAGGCGATGGCAGTATGTGCACTTGGCTCGCAATAATCGCAGGACTTGGTCCATAAACGTAGGGTGGTATACAGGAACTGGCAGATCGATATGCCCAACATGACCGGGACAACTACCTACACCTAGATTACATGTTGTACAGCTTTTATTTGTCAGTATATTTCGATAATTGGCTTTCATTTCATTCACTTATGATCTCCCCAAGCACCAAGCGCCGAATCGTATAATCCTCCAGGCACGGGATGTAATAACGTATCGAACGTGTCTGGATTTTGGATCCTCTTCACAGAAAGGGCTCTAATCTCTGCAGGACTAAGAAAACCGAAATCGATGCTGCCAATGGCAGATGGAACAGGCTGGGAAATATTCATTTTGAAATCTGGCGAGGGGTAAAAAGTTATGAAGCAGTCATGTTAACCAATCTCACCGCAGAAAGCTTTGCGCCTCGTGAACTGAAGGCTAGAAATGGGTACATAAAAAAAGTTTGGTGGAGTCGGCGAAAAGTTCCAATCCACCGAGGGATCCAGACAGGGGGGCCACTCTTAGCGCAGTGATGAATTGATCACGTGTCACGTTGATGTATCTCGGTCTCAGGCAAGGACTGTATGAAAGGGAAGAACGACGTCAAACCCTCCTTTATTTCTCAGCATCGACTCCCCTCGTCTTCGAAATGGATCGCGGTAAGGCCTCGCCGATTCTGGCCCCTCGACATGACGGCGCAAGTCGAGTTGGCAAGCCCCAGTCTGCAGCTGAGAAGCTCGCGGCACTGAAAGCCAGAGTAGCAGCAGCAGTAGGCAATAGTCAAGCAAAAGCCAGTATAAACCTTACATCACAGCCTCCCACGACGATAGCCAGCGGAGGACTCAATGTCGAGCTGCATCCCGCTCTGCAAGGGCTGGGACAATATAAACCGTCGAAGACAATTGCGCCCAAATTTGCAACAAGCATTGGAAATGCTCGACCGAGACATGAGAAGCCTGCCGCGAAAGCCAAGAAGCAGCTTGATCTGGCAGGACCATCTGCAGAGGAAACACGGAACAATCCATATTTTGATATGAGTCTTGGAGGACAAACAGCTACCTTGAAGAATAGGCCTGCGAAACAATTGATCTTCAACCAGAAGGGAAAATATATCCAGCAGGCCAATGCTCTCAGAAGGCAAGCTGCTCTTGAGCAGATGAAAAAGAGGATTGCGGAAAATTCACGGAAAATTGGTATCGATGAGGACTTAGATACCGAAAAGAAGTACATGGTCGAAGCTCCACCGGATATTGAATGGTGGGATGAAGGATTGGTAGAGGGGAAGAACTATGATGATATCGAAACCGGAAAGTCTTTGAAAGTGGAAACGCCAGCTTCGATTATCACCATGTACATCCAACATCCCGTTCTTCTCGAGCCTCCACAAGAAAAGAACATGCCAGCACCTAAACCTATGTTCCTCACAGCCAAAGAGCAAGCCAAGAAACGAAGACAACGGAGAATGGCAGATCTAAAAGAGCAACAAGCAAAGATTCGTTTGGGTCTAGAACCAGCACCTCCACCAAAAGTCAAGAAGGGAAACCTTATGAGAGTACTTGGAGAGGAAGCAGTTAAGGATCCTACGGCCGTCGAAGCAAGAGTCAATCGCGAGATCGAAGCTAGGCATCAAACACATTTAGAAATGAATGAAGAACGAAAACTTACCAAGGAACAGCGGCACGAAAAGCTGGCTGTAAATCAAGAAAAGGATGCAGCTAAGGGTATTCGAGTTATGGTGTTCAAGATTGATAATCTGGCAAATGGAAGTCACAGATTCAAGATTGCCAAGAATGCAGAACAAATGGCTCTTACAGGAATATGCATCATGCATCCTAGATTCAATCTGGTGATAGTAGAAGGTGGTGAACACAGCATAAAACAATACCGGAAATTGATGCTCCAACGTATCGACTGGACGGAGAATTCACCTACAAGAATCAAAGAAGGAACAAGGCAAGAAGCTCTTCAAGACTGGTTGAAGGCAGAGGATGAGAAAGGAGAATTGAAAGATATGACGTTAAATAAATGTCAATTGATATTTGAAGGAGAGGAGAAGTCTAGGGTGTTTAGGAAATGGGGTAGTAAAGTTTGTGAAACGGATGGTGCTGCGAGAGACGCTTTGACGAGAGCGAAGATGGAGAATTTCTGGACAATAGCAAAGGGACTGAAGTAAATAGCATGGGGGTTTAGCTCTAGGATTGTCCCGTCGGATTTAGGAAGGAAATTTGATACCAGAGAGATCTAACTCTCATTTAGAGTATACTAAATATTTTAATTTGCCAATTTTCTCCTTTCGTGACCAATCTAATATTACCTGTTTACCAATGCTCGCTCAATTTAATCACCCATCCATCTGCATCATCTCAGCCTCATCCTCATTATCCAACCCAAACTCATCCGCATCAGCCTTCACCCCATTCCCCCTAGCACCTCCCCCACCCCCACCCTCACCCTCACCCTCACCATTCTTCATCCCCGCCTCCCTCAAAGCCCTAATAGTCTCCTCATCCTTCCTCACCTGATAAGCCTCCAGCTCCTTCAAACTCCACGTACTTATCCCCTCCTGATCACTCGCCTTAAACGGCTGCGCCATATTCCTCAAAAACTTCTTGGCCGTCCCAACCGCCATATCCGTACTCAAATTAACTTCACCCTCCAACATTGCCTGATTAATCCATTTCGGCAACTGATTTCTCTTTTTCAAAAACCTTCGATCAGCTAACACCATGATTCCATAATCATCTTTACCTCTGAGAACACGACCAAGACATTGTGCTGCGTGACGCATAGCATCGAAGGATAAGAAATCGTTCTCTCGGATATGGTAAGTCTCGCGAAGGAATTCGAGACGTGCTTTGAGGATTCGTGATTCGGTGTATTGGAATGGAACACCAATGCAGAGCACAGTTCTGCCGTATTGATGATCGAAATCAATTCCTTCACTTACTTTTCCTCTTGCTACACAGAGCAGAATTGCTCCTCGACCGTTACAACATGCTGTTCGATAGGTTTCTAATGCAAGAGAGGTTTCTTGTGCATCGGGTGTTTCGACGAGGATTAGTTTGTATTTCCATACTTCGTCGAGAATACCCATTCCTTGCCACATGCTGATTATTGATTCCATGTAGAGGTAGGAAGGGAAAAAGACGACCATCCCGTCGGGGGTAAGTTTAGAGAATTCAGTGAGGAGATGGCCGTAGTTGCGGACCACGGAGGGTTCGTTGCGAACTTGGAAACCGGAGGAGATGGCTACTTGGTCAGAACCACGGGTTACTATCATGGGTAAGAAAGAGCGGCGGGCGAGGGTCATGCTGTAGGATTCTTGGACGACGGTGTTGAAGCCAAGCATTTTGGGATACATTTCTAAGGGGGAGATTGTTCCGGATGTAATGATTACGGAGCTGAAGCGGTCAAATACTGGTTTGATAGCTATTGCAGCGTCGAGACAGGTAAAATGGAGAACTGGGTTTGGTACTTCAGCAGTATCTGATTCGTAGGGTTCTAGGATGAGAAGGAATCCTTTCTCGTAGGTAGCGACTAGGGTTGCAAATGTTGCTACTTCTTGCAGTGGTTGATAGTCTTCGATATTGGTTAATTCAAGAGTCCGAACGAGTGAAGTTAGACGTTCTGCACAAAATCTCAAAGGCTTCTTCTCTATGAAGGTGTACTCCTTTAGATGTGCCAAAAACGACGGAGGTGTCTCCGAAATGACTTGACGGACTTTCATTCGTGTCTAAGAGCACATTAGTATTATAAGAGGAAGGAAACCTTGCAGAAATTACCTTCAAATACTCGATAAAACGCTTCAGAAATGCCACAAAATGCTCTGCTCTCCTAATATTTCCAGGGACGGCTTCCTTCAGAAGATCATCCGGTAGGGCTACATAAAAATTAGCCAGAATTATACTGTCTGATGAGAGAACCAACCTGGATTCGACATGAATGCATCCTCCTGCCTTGCTTCATCTTGATCTCGTAAGCCCTCAACTAATTTTGCGTACTCATTCTTCAATTTATCAGCATCAGTATCTTTCATTTCCACAATCTTGTTCTCAAGGTTCTGTGCCCCACGAGTTGCTTTTCGTAATGAATCTTCAGTGATGTCTGTACTTAAGGACTCTATGCAGACGTTGTCGATATTATGTGCCTCATCGAATACAACTATACAATCTTTTGAAAGCTCTTTAGAGACTCTCTCTGCGATCTTAGGGTCGAGAAGATAATGGTAAGAATAGATGATGACGTTGCAGAAGGACATCTACAAATCAATTAGTAACCGTGATCCAAGTCTTGTTGGAAGACATACCATCCGTCTTGATGTGAAGTAAGGACATTGCTTATGCTGTTCTCCATATTTTAAGATCCCATCCAAAGTCCATACTCCACTTGGGATTAGATTATGTGGTTCTAGGAGATCGAGATTCTATGCTTGTTAGCTCCGACCAACGTAGTGTTTATGGTCATCTTACATCATGATAAATACAAACAGGAACATCTTCCCCCCTTTCCTTTTTCTCTTTCACGAATCCAGCAGTCAAACTTCGACATCTTGCATCAACAATGGCACCACTTTTCTCCCTCTTGACAGAGGGGTGAAGACAAAGGTTCTTTCGACTAGTTAAGCCCAATCCACGGAAGTCTTCCTTGACGCCTAATTGCTCTTCTCGATACTTCATCAAAGCTTTCAATTCTGCTAAAGCTTTCTCGATCTCTGACATAGTACCTGATGAAACTTAGATGCTTCCTTAGATTAGGAAGGGCTGCTCACGTGAACAGTATATTAGTTTCCGATGTTCAGGGTAATATTGTTGGTATGCTACGATTAGGGACAGAAGAGATACAGTCTTTCCTGTCCCCGAGGGCATTTCCAGTACACAATGACCGCCTGCATCGAGCGTCTCTGATAGAGAGGGTGAGAATTTGATTTGCCCCCTTGGGGAAGAGGCTTACTTTTCAGATCGCACATATATCTTCATGAAGAACGGAAGTGAGCCTCTCTTCTGTTTGTAGTGGAGGTTAGGACTTACTCATATTGTTCTAAAGCCGGCCGTTAGTATTGTAGACACTTCAAGGTCTTCTGCATGCCTAGCTTACCTGGATAGATCCTGGGATATGGAAACAGCACGGGCAAGTCACTACGTAAATGTTTAGGAACTGGGCTTCGGGTTCCACCAGGAAGATGGACGTACTCGATATTGAACTTCATCTTGATGGGACGCACGCGCACTCAATGTTCTGTGCTTGATGCAGGTCGATGGTTTTGGATGGAATCTGGGGCTCTTAAGTTTCCGTAGGCGATGTCTCTGCAAGGCAGCAAGGCTGCAAAATCCCCTCTTCGATTTGCCCCTCTGAAGACTTGCATTTGAAGAGCAATATTGTGAGATGGAAATTGGTTAGAGGCGTGATCAGAAGCACAAACTGCACGGTGTCTGCAATTCCGAATCAATACTGGTTCCCTGGTGGATGCTGGACTTGAATGGTCATCAAAGAAGAGACGGCGGTGCACGGACCTAAACTTCAGCGAAGACTCCGTCCTACTTTATTGACTAGATCATAATAAATTTCAACACGCACTTCGTAGTCAATCAAGGCAAGGAAGATCATTGAAGCAATCCTTCTGTCGTTAGGGTAATCATAATGCTCTTCGAGGAAAAGATTCCAGCATAAAGTTTAGTCTCATAGTTGTAAAGTATAATAGTAGATCAAGTCCCATCCTATCCACTCTAAATATATTGACTTCCGGCAAAGTTCCCAGTTACTAGGTATCAACTAGAGGCCAAACTCCCTTGCGCCCCTCGCCATAACAAAAAAATAGCTGATTCCTCAAATGCCATTCTGATTTTGAGCTAAGAAAAGCTAATGTATAAAGTTATGAGAGACAACATGATTATATCACATAGGCTAATGATACCGGCTTACAAAATCTGACTGCTTAAGGAGGGAAAAGCACTGCAGCGCAGAACAGAGGGACTTCTCATTGAGGAGCACATCAAGCTCTTAGACCGAAGAGAATGTTCAAATCTCATCGGCACCAATATGTGATATTTGCTGCACCAAAGTCGATCGTTCTCATATTCCGGGGGTGCAAATCGCCGCTGCGGCAGGGCTGAGCCTCGAGTATCACTTCCATCACAGGAAGCTTGCAATTGCTATCGTTGAATTCAAACTGCTGTACGTAGAGTCGACAAGTCGGACAAGGACGAGCAAGCCGACATTGAGCCGGAAGAGTTTTCTCGGCCCGGCACCTGCCGCATCATGTGACTGTAAATGTTTGCACCGTTTGTCTACGCCATGCCACTCACGGCCTAGCGCAACCACACGAAAATTTTGGGTATATAACCCCCTTCTCCCCCCAATCTTCAAAAATCATGTCGACTTTACGTGAGCAACCCTCCCCCAACGATTCCTCCTTAACGCCCACTGATAACCTCGCGTAGTTCATAGAATCATTTCTAAAGTAAACGTTCTTCAAACAACCCTTATCAAAAGGACGACCAAAAAATCTGGACGATGATTCGATCCTCGATGCCCAAGAGTGAGGCCTTTTTGCTTTCGCACTGTCCGCAAGGATAGCGGTAGAGTCGTTTGATCCTGCTGTATAGAAAGTGGCGATGATCTCGGCCCATTCTGGGTCTTGCTTCGGCAGACTGGTCTGGGTGGGTGTTGATGGACGTCTGACAGACTTTCTCTTTTCATTGTGCTTTCCGACGAGTTCGGAAACGCGACGAAGAGCTCTCGAGATTGTCCTTAAGCAAGTTACGCGTTCCAGATTATGCAAGAAATAGAATGGCTGTATTTGGAAAGGAGGATTTTTGTGCGTCGTCAGGATCTTGAGAATTTCTACTCTGCCAATACACACTTGGTACGACAATTGGTTTTAGTATATATAGTGTAGTCAAATGGATTCCAGCTCTAAGTCCTTGAGACTTGTTTCCAACACCTCCCGTCTTAACATCGCGCGGTAAAGGGAGAAAAGGCTATGAACTGTGTCAATAGTTCTTCCACATACTACTATATCATTCCGTCATGCTGACCTTGAACCTCGAAATTTTACCAAAACATGGCTATACTGGCCATCTCCTTTTCTCTAATACTTCAAATTGTTCTTTCTCTTTCGCTTATAATTCAACACACTTGAATAAAGAGTTGGTGATAATTGACCATATGTTTCCTTTGGGGGTCTTTGCGAGAGGCGTAGATGAGTTGGGAGATATTAAGAGTTAATTGGTAGGTTCTAGTTGGTATCGGAAGCGGGGTTGTCGAGTAGAGTGGATATAGTAAGAGAAGTAGTCGCACCATTGTCGACGAGGTAGAATTGTGTTGGACCGATGCAAACAAACAACCGAGTTAGTAGAGGGTTAGGATCTTAAAGTGTAATTAGAGTTTTCGAAAACTCCTGGTTCGTTTTCTTGTTTATCGGACAGATCTATTATACGGGCGAGGGGTCGCCTACGGAGAAGAATAAAATAGAGTTGTATAGACCAACTTACCGAATGGTATGTGGTACATTGTGGCATAAGCCTTGGTTAAAAAATCAGCGTGTTCGGGATCCTTGCGAGTATCTTGGGCTCCTAAGAGTAAACTTCAAACTAGCCTTATATACCAAGTGGGTACTACTTAGTGAGTGTTCAAACAGCTCAGGTAAGATGACTAAGCTTAAGATAAGTAGCGGATGGCTTTTTAGTGGAGAAAGCAATGCTAGATTTTTATATATAACTCACAGGACATTCAAAGGTGTGAAATTTTATTATAAGATTATCATATTTAAAACAATTATTAACGCAGCTATCATTTTAGTAAAAAAAGAAAATGTGCCAAAGACGCCCTAGACAACAACCGACCAAGGTAGATTGTCAACTCTATCTAAACTGACAAAAACGGTGTCTCTACTCATATTTCAGAAGTGAGCTTTTGCTAGAGACGAATGGAAGAACCAAGGTAACCACAACCTCCCCACAGACTAAAGCGCCAATACATGAAAAAAGAAAGAAAGCCAGCAACGCCCAAATTATTAGAAAGGGTATCTTTTCGTGGAACTACTCTATACTCTAGAAATTAGCTGTTGAGTTGTATGTAAGTAACAAACCCGTAACAACAACTTCAATAGGCTTTGCCAAGACCAGTATCATGTCGAATCCTAACATGGACAACAGTGAGCTTCTGCGAAAATATTTGGTATTCGAGGGCTTTTGGGAAGACAAAAGTATTGTTGTATTGTATTATCTGCCAAAATTATTTACTGAGAGTGTTTCGGTAGGAAATGAACACACGGTGGTTCGGATGAGCCAAGGAAAGTCCAGAATCCGCAATTCTAGGCTTAACAAGAAATTTGGTGAAAACATCTCTAGAAGTGTAGATAGTTGTGTGCCATTTCGAAGGCCAATGAGACAAACCCGCATGCGTCAATCGATGGTCTAGAAATGGATACTTTTAGCCCGGGAGGGGGAAAAACTTCCACGAATATCCAATTAGATAAAAGAATCGTTAAGTTCATCCTGAGCGCTAGCCTCCCAGGTAGGTGTCTCTGGATCCAACCCCGCTAGGACAGCCATTTTTGCTTGTCGCTTCTCCCGAGCCTCAAATATAGTTCGCTCGATCCCAGCCCTGAGCCCCTTGACTCGCTCAAGGGCAAGTGACCCAGCTCCAAGCAATCGCAGCATGATCTCGATATCCGCAATCAACTTTCGAAGGACACCATCAGGATTGAAGAAAACACGAGCAGTGAGTTGGAATGAGATGGCTTTCCAAAGCTGGAGTAAGAGGCTGACTGGACGGACGGCAGGACCTGAACCTGCGGGAATGTATAACTTATCTTGATTGGCGATAGCTAAGATGCGTTGAGTCTCTTGATCATATCTGAATTGGCTAACTTCGATACGTCCTTTGGCCTTCCATGCTTCTTGAACCTTGCTCATAGTAGAGTGGTCGATATTGCCGTTAGCGAATTGATACATGAGGAAATCATTTGCGGTGGTGTTGATAATCAGTTCAGTCTCCATAAAGACGTGAGCTTGAGCTGGTCCATCTACCGAAATATGAAGGAGCGAAAATGGGGAAGACAATATTTTGTTAGACTTATTTCGGGCTGAACTCAAATCTGCTTTCTCGGCCTAAAACATCGGTTAGCTCTTGGTGTGTGTAAGTGAAGCTAGGTACTCACAAGATCTCCTAACTTGTCCCGGAGTTTAGAGATGAGTGTCTTCTTTTCTTTCGCGACAAAGGTCTTGTTTTCAGGTTCCATGGTATCATTTACTTCTTCCACAGATGCTCCAAGCCATCCATTAGGTCCCCACAACTTCTTCCTAGGTGATCGAGATCTCTTAGATGGGCTAATAGGTCGGTTGGGAACGTGGGAAGCTTCTTCTTTGGTCGGACTCTCTGGCCGTTCCTTCGTTCTAAACATCTTCAAAGGGGATCGTGATCTCTTTGATTCTGCAATAGGAGTAACTTCATCTATTGGCTTCCTTGATTGTCCCCAATCACCCAGTGCTTGATTCGAGCTTCTAGTACTTCTCTCTCTCGTTGGAGTGTACTGATACGAATAATCCTCGTCCTCGTTGTAACTTCGGTCTTCATAGCAAGGTGCCCTGGACTCCTGTCGTTCTTGGCCGAAGCTTGGTCTTCCTTGGTATGGACGAGGACGAGAATTATAATATTGCCTGTCATAGCCATCTTGAGATTGTCGGGGAGAGGGGTCGCGGCGTCGATAACTGTGCTTCGAATCTTCCGACACCTTTGACCTAGGCTTATCGTAGACTTTGGGGGGAGATTCTTTAGGGGCGTAGTGATGCTCTGTGCGTGATCTATTTTCATTAGATTGGGATTGGGCGGAAAAGCTCTCATCTTGGAGAGGCCAGTATTTGGAATCGGTGGAATATGATTTCATATGCTTTCTGACAGTACTATGCTTGGGCTTGCTCTCCGAAGAGGCCGATAGAACATTTGGCAGCTTGCCTTGCGAATGTTGGGACACATTTTGGGAGCTTTCTTGAAATTCACGCGAATTAGCAGCTAGTCGATGCTGCCTTGAGCGTTGTCGATCTACGTCTGGAGGAGGAGAGTGAAAAGTAGACCGGCCCTGAGTGTATTCTTGTCCTTGGAGAGGATATTCGTTGCTTTGGGGGTCATTGTGGAGTTCTCGACTTGGGGAGCCGTGACGTTCTTGCCGAAATTGTTGCTCTCTGGACCGATGAGAAGCATATTCGTTATCTCGAGTTGGCGATAAACCCCGGTGGGTATTAGAGTGCGATTGGTGTATCTCACTTGGAGCTCGAAATTGACATGAAGGAGAACGAGCACGATTGCGATGACGATTTGACATAGAAAGTCCTTGTGAGGCGACCTTGTCAAGAGGGCTGGTCATGTCAATATTTCGAAGGCTGCTGTCTGAGGGAGAACGGCCACGACGAAAGTCGACATGAAGGACTGCACCATTAGACGATGAGAGACCATTGCGTGAAGTTACTGTCATATATGCATAATCGGCTGAATCATTTGATCGAGTCAAATCTTGTCGCTGTTGAAACTGCTCGAACTCCCCAGAGGTAAGGTTTGGAGACGATGTGCTTCTTTGCACGATCTGCGGCCTAGAAGATTGAACTTGGGCGACGGAGGGTGCGTTGTAAATTTGCTTTTGGTACCAGCCTTGGATGTCGGCTTGTTTCGCTTCCAATTCAGGACTGCCGATTTGGGGACTGTGGTAAAATACCTTCATTGCAAGCTCGTCACTGTCAATGTCGGACTCGGCATCAGGTTCAAACTCATAAGGATTTCGGTTCATCACACGTAAATGTGTGGTTTTGTTGGGACTATAGTAGCCGTCAGCTCGGAGAACGCCAAAGGAGAGGCTTTGATATCAAACTTACGTCTCGACGCGACCTCCTTTGGTGGGCGGGTTGGCCATCTCGACGACAGGCTCGAGACAAACAAAATTCCCTCCGATGCTGGCTGGAAGACGCGATGATGTATCACTGTATTGTGCTTCAATCCTCGCGATCGTCGAATTTGCGCGCAAGATAGTGGGAGAGGTTGGAGGTGATGTACGGTCCTTGTTTCTGCCAGATGAGCAAGGGAGACCGGTTTCCAAGGCGGCTCGACTGCCTTCGGGAACCGTTTGAAGTTTGTTGGAAGATGGTTGCATGAGACTCGAAGAGATATCCACTTCGGGCAATTGAGTAGACTTTGACACAAAATTCTTCTCCACTGCTTTCGCCGCCGCTGTAGAACGAATGAGGTCCAAAGAGGCCTTCCCCCTCGACGCGATTTGCAAGGGGCCTGGAATCAGCGATGGGCTATGGAACGCGTTGGAATGATCGCCCAAGAATTGTTCTGCGCTCATCGTTGTTCTTTGGGGACGCCTGTTGTTGTAGGAGCTCCTAGTATTGGGTTTGTTGATATTGCTGATGAAGTTATTGGGAAGTGGGAACGAGTTGCTACTATTGTTGTCGCCAAATGCAGCCGAATGGAGAAAGCTAACGAATCTGATTGAGTCCGAAAAAGCGCCCGCACACGTGAACTCCTAAGGTAGGTAGCAGCCGTAGTAGCTCTTGTGATGCACGAATAGTTAGATGTACAACGTACGCATCGGTCGTGAAATAGATATTGTGATAGTAGCAGTTGAGTATTGTGCGTGGTTCTGGTTGCTACGAGCAACCTTTGAACGGGTTCTCCCATTTCCCAACGAGATGTCTAGACCAAGCGGATTCAGCTGGGAGACTTCACTCGACTGACTTCTCATCGTGAATGGCATTAGCAAAGCAACATAACGCTGACCTAGAAACGGAAGCCTAGCTAACTTAATAGTGTTTAGGGATCTTTGAGCACTCCGAATCTTTCTTGTGACAATTCTAGGCCGCTATTGCTCTAAACCACGACGTATCTTGCCCAATACCAATAGGAACTGTAAGGAATCATCTTAGGCATAGGCTTAACCTCCAAAATGAGTATAAGTCCCTTACCATATCAGATAGGTATTACTACCTTATCGAGTACAATCAACCACTTATTTGCACAGCATCTATCCTAAGAAGTGAGGATAAAATAAGAGTTCGTCCTTGCGATAATTTAATAATAAGAAATTTCTAAACTATTGTCATACACCACGCGTAAATCAGATCTGCATTGACGGAACTCTCTCTATTACAGAAAAAACTAGGAAATTTCATTTGGCTCACAAACTTTAAACAATCGAGATACTTAGTCCCACTAGGCTATTATGGTTTTGCTTTAGAAATTCCTAAATATACAAAGAGAAACTGTAAAAAATTTGATATGAATTTGTTCAAATCTTACAGAGGGGGTTTAGAAGTCTTGAGGATAACGAGAGAGTGCACAACAACCCCTGGAGTTGTGCAGGGCAGAAAAGCTGGTGTTTTCTGGTGGTAAAATCAAACAACTAGAAGAATCTAGCTCTGGCATCCAAAAATCTCAAATAGCCTCCAATTCGATTATGGACCCGCCTAAAGGATTTTATTTATAGGTATATATGATAAGCTACCCGTTTGAAAAATCAATACAGGAGTAGTGTGTAGTATAAGCTCTGTTGGACCTTAGCAAGTGGGAAGATCCCGTGAAAAATTCCGTAAAACCCCAAGTCTGGGGAGCGTGTACGAGAATGTATCTATACCAACAGTGGGGGAAAACAATCATACCTGGCGCCCTTTTTTAAGTGACAACCATATTCACGGCTTGAAAAGCCATTCCCGCTTTGGCATGATCATGTAGATTCGTCGGGGAAAATTCGTAAAGCTTGAATGTAACACGACTATATAATTGCAAAGTAGTCGAGGGTAAGCCTGGCAGAGTAAACCTCCTCCTCGTCAAGGATATAGATGGCAATTGAGGGTGGGAAGTATTACTCACAGTATTGAAATGAGGTTGACCCATAAGCGAGTCCATGGCCCCCAATTAAAAATGCGGATGCCGGCAGCATCCATTTTAGTAGTCCCGCGGTCAGCATCCGCGTGAAACAGCCCCCTCTTTATCGGCCCTCTCATAATCTTCCCCGCACTTTTCAAGCATACACCAGCTCCCGCATCTTAGAGCCGCGAGAGCAGCTAGCCCGGAACAAGCTTGGAGTACTCATAATCATTGACTGGACCTCAAGACAAAATGAAAAAAAAGGGACACCGTAAGCCGTCGTACAGAGCCGGGAACCCCGTTGCTTGGTGTGTTCGATTACTTAAATACAGAGTTGCCCTTCGCTGACAGCTTTTGCCTTCGCTCTCTCCTCCTATCACAAGTTTGAGGGCGAAACTTTTCTTTCCAGATCAACTATTATGCCAAGATAGTTTTGCTCCTCCCTCCCAGCATTTATTTCCAAACCCTCCGAGAGTATCTTTTCACCATGAACAAATATTCCCCAAATGAATATGACATTGTCATAATTGGAGCTGGTCCCGTTGGACTCCTACTTTCAACTTGTCTAGCTCGCTGGGGTTACAAGATAAAGCACATCGACAATCGACCAGAACCAACGAAAACTGGTCGTGCCGATGGCATCCAACCTCGTTCACTCGATCTTTTAAGGAATATGGGTCTCAAACCAGCAATCATGGCCCATAAGCCTGCCAAAGTCTACGAAGTTGCATTTTGGGACCCGAGCTCTACTGGAAACGGAATTCAGAGAACCACAACTTGGGCCAGTTGCCCTGCTTTTATTGACGCGCGGTATCCTTTTACGACACTTCTCCATCAAGGGCTGATTGAAAGAGTTTTTATTGCGGATTTAAAGCAAAATGGTGCTAATGTTCAAAGGCCTTGGACAATCAAAGGTTTTCGAACAGACGAAAAGTCTCATCCCGAGTTTCCTGTTGAGGTTGATCTAGAGCATATTGAGAGCAAGGGAAAAGAGACAGTGAGGGCCAAGTATCTGTTCAGTGGTGAGGGAGCGCGATCTTTCATCCGGGATCAGTTGAAGATTGGAATCAAACACAAAGACCCTATCGCACATGTTTGGGGAGTGATGGATGGTGTTGTAGAGACAGACTTTCCCGACATTAAGGTATTTGGGAATGATCTTGGGAAAGTGGACAATTCTTACATGGCCTACAGATGAAATGTACAATCCATTCCGAGCACGGCTCCATAATGGTCATTCCTAGAGAAGCTAATATGGTTCGCCTCTACATTCAGATTGCTTCGTCAACAGACAAGGATTGGAACCCACGTAAAACGGCAACAGAGAAGGAAGTTCAGAATTCCGCAAAACGGATACTCGCGCCATACAAAGTTGAGTGGGAACGAGTGGAGTGGTACTCTGTATACCCAATTAGCCAAGGCATTGCCGAAAAATACACACTTGACAATCGGGTTTTTATGGGAGGGGATGCTTGCCATACACATAGTGTAAGTGTGGAAAACTTTCTCTTCATTGTTAAGGCTAATGGGGAAAATAGCCAAAAGCTGGTCAGGGGATGAACACAGCATTCCTTGACGCATTAAATTTGGCCTGGAAAATACATCATGTGGAAGCCGGTTTTGCTGACAGAGAAATTTTGAGCACATATGAATCCGAACGGAAACTCATTGCTGAGAACCTCCTCAACTTCGACGCCAAATATGCAGCCCTATTCTCGCAACGACCACCCGCGGCTAAAGAAGTGGCCGCTGCTTCAGAACATGGGGTCGAGAAATCAAAGCCTGACGGCACGAAGGAGAATTCATTTATTTCCACTTTCAAAGAGTCTTGCGAATTCACCAGCGGCTATGGAGTAGCTTATAGTCCTAATAGCATTAACTGGTCACCCTTCCACCCTGCCCAGTCTACACTTATCCATCCTAATGGCAACAAACTCCGGACTGGGCGAATCCTTATTAACGCAAACGTCACCCGTGCGGTTGATGCAAATATTGTTCATCTTGAACAAGAGATACCCCTAAACGGCTCTTTTAGAGTCTACGTTTTTGCAGGCAAGCCATCGAAGACCACACAGGCTCTCAAGGATTTCTCCCAGAATATGAAGAAGGGCTCTTTCTTAAGTTCCTACCTGCGACCAGATATTAAAACAGTCACTCATCACGAACAACACAACCCCCACAGCATTTTTTTCACCTTCTGCACCATTTTCGCAAGCAAGAGAAGCGACATTGAAATTTCAAGAGATACTCCAGAGTTTTTAGCAAGATACCGTGATCATATTTATGCTGATGATCTTTGGGATCAGAAAGTTCCCGAGGCGAAAGCTGCAGCCCATGCAAAGATGGGATTGGATGAGGAAAGGGGTGGAATTGTGGTTGTAAGACCAGATGCATATGTTGGTATTGTCACAGCTCTAGAAGAGGGCACCGCAACTGTGGATGCTTTAAATGCTTATTTTGCAGCTTTCTGTACGAAAAAGATTGGGGAAACTCGGGCGCAACTGTAAAAGACTCACGAAGAACAGGGTAGCGATATAGAAAGATAGTTTGATAGAGTTGGGAGAGAGTTTGGGGAAAAAACCCATATTAGTTGCCGTAAATCCAAATACCCCTTCAAACTCGAAGTTTACGGCAAGCGATTAAAGTATTGTCCTAAATGTGACTATTAAGGTATTTGATATTTGATAGAAAGTAATCTGTTTGCTAACCTGTCAATCATGCTCCAAGAAAGTACGCCACGATATGATCAGGTAAAAAGGAGGCAGAACGGCTATCACCTACAATTATATCAGAAAACTACTCGCTTAACGTATACTTAAAGCAGGGATGTGATCGCATCACCATGTGACGCCACGTGACAGAAGCCACTAGCCCGAGGCTAGCGCAAAATTCCCGTGGCCAGAGATCGAGCCACGGCCACGCCCGTCTTTAAATCAACACCCATGTCGTTGACAACACTGCCTCTCCAGGTTTACAAGGACTTCCCTTTCAAGCCTGACATCGTTGAAGAATTCTGCAATCTGCGCTCCGGATACTCCTAGCGCACCTCACTGCATGGGCCAATCAATCAACATGACTACTAGTCTCAAGCGAAAAGCCTCGCAAGAGTTGACACCCAACTCCGTCGTCGTTCTTGAGGTACCCTGTCGCATTTTTACATTGTATTCCGTCGCAACTAACAAGCAGCCGTAGCCTGTACAAGGAAAACCTCAACCTCTCTCCAAGATGTTCCAGATATTGACAGGCCTTTGGATGTGGATTACAACTATGTGGTCATCTGGGTACTTCGATATGATCTACGCAAATCCTCCAGGTTTGTTAAACAGCTTCCAGAGAATTGCGCCCTTTACTAATACTGTTGTTAGTTGTCGCAGAGTCTCACATCCAGTCGGTCGAATCGAGAGAAGATGGCATAACATCCCTCAAGCGCCAAATGACGCGCAAATCAGAATCTGACGAAGTAATAATGGGGGACGATCCAGTCGCAAATCATGACAGAGCTCCTGCGAAAAGCCGGAGATCTAAATCTGCAGGACATCGAAGATATAGAGCTGGAAGAGGATATATCGATGTGTCTCGCTGCCAGACAGAGGAGGCAGCTCGAGCAAAGCTCGATGATTATTGGTCTCCTCCACCACTGGGCCCAGTCCGAGAGGCGCTGGCCAAATTGAAGAAAGTACAGGCACCCCCGACTCCAGTCTCAATGTCACCAGAGCCTGAGGGCCGTGATCAAACCCGGCGAAGACATTCGGACTCCTCAGATCCTTCCACCTTAAAAACACCCGAACGCCTTCACACAACTGTTTCCCCACCAGCACAACCCCCCCGCCCGTTCAACCTTCCCACACCCAGAAGACCATTCAATCGCAGACTCAGAACACCGGAGTCTCTATCTAGTGAGCAAGAGGACGGACAAGCACGGAACAGGCAGCTGGAGCGATCTCTGAATGAACTTTTCTTGCAAGATGATGACGATTTCCTCGTTCCCTCAGTATTTAAACAAGAGAAGCGAGCAAGAGAAGCAGAAGCACGAAAAGTTAGAGAGCGAGAAGCAGCTCTGCAGGCCGAGAAAGAAAAGAGAGAGGCTGCAATTAAAGCAGCAAAAGAGCGCCGATTGCATCGCCAGCATCCGCTCAAAAAACTAATTCAGCCATTAGACCCAAAATGGGAGGAAGTCATCTCACGGCTCCAATATGTTAATAACAATCAACAAGTGCTTGCCAAATCCCAAGAAGGGACTGAGCTAAGACAAAAAGATCTCAACACCTTGCTTCAACATAGAGCTTGGCTGAATGATGAAATTATTAATACCTATATCGAATGGGTTGTAGATGCAGCCAACAAAGCAGCTGCCCTCGAAGCAGAGGCGGCAGGCGAGCCATCGAGTATGGCTCCCAAATTTATTGCACACAACAGTTTCTTTTACCAAAATCTCATCAAAAAGGGTCCGCAAAGCACCGAACGATTGATGAAGAGGAAGAAAGCACCTGGTGCATCATTGATGGAGGTCGACACAGTTTTTGTACCAATTTGTTCGGGGGCTCATTGGACAATTGGTGTCGTCCGACCTGTCACAAAGACAATCGAATATTTCGATAGCATGGGAGGAAATCCATCAAAATTTATAAGTCTTATGCGTGGCTGGCTTAAATTCCAGCTCAACGATAAATACGTCGAGGCTGAGTGGAAAGAGCCGAGAACTGCATGCGCCTATCAAAGCAATGGATACGATTGTGGGGTATTTGTTTGCACGAATGCATTTTGTGTTGCAATGGGAATTGATACATCATGCTATAAGGAGCATGACATGACGCAGCAAAGGAGGAACATTGCTGCGATATTGGTGAATAGTGGTTTCGTTGGGGATTTCGCGTGGAGCGAGGGGGGTTTCATTTGAGTAGTGTGGTTACTTCAACGGCGTTTATAAGGATGGTTGCGAAAGATACCCCTTTTTGATTTTACAGGTTTTCAAGGTTCGATAGATGGTTGCATGTTGGAATGGTTCTAGTGGAGTTATTTGTTTGTTCCGGCGATTACTGTTCGGATGGGTGCATATTGGGGTGGTTCTATGGGAGTTGATTGTTTATCCCAGCGATTGCTGCGTTGACTTCGGATGAATGGCCGGTTGGTTATATATTGGAGGGATCGGGTGGAGGGGGTTATACTCCCACAGCACTGCTGCGTAGATGGATGTGTATATTAGAGCTGGGTTGTTTTTCCGGCATGGCATTGGCTTGAGATTGGTATTCTCGCCTGAAATTGTGTTGAGGCCCTAAGTCCTAGACGTTTCTTCCTAGGCTGGCTAGACACGCTAAAAGCTCTTGTGTATTAGAGGCTACTGTAGTATTATTATAAGCTCCGGTCGTGCCTCGATGGAGCCTTACAATAAGGTCTTTTCTCATAACCACAGGGTTGTAAAACATCGACACTGGCCACCACTTTAAGAACCGTGCTGGCTAAACACCCCAGAAGCCTCTAGTGCATGAAAGGCTCCTGCGGTACTATTACAAGTACCAGTCGTACCTCAGATATAGCTTCATAACAAAGCTCTCTCCCATACACACAAAGCTCTAGCACACCAATCCTTGCCACCACTTCACGAACCCCTCTGCAATGCTGGCTCGTCTGATCTTTTCCCCCGCCCTTGCAGGTTCCTGTGATAGTCTGCATAAATAATGCTCGGGTTGTGCGCTACCACTGCTTCGGTTCCTGCTGGCTGGCGGCTATTCTGTCATGTCGAAATTCGCCCCGCAGTACGGCACAGCGATCTGCACCAACGAGGATGCAAGCTTTGTGGAGCGAGAGCAAGCCCCAGACACTCCAACAACCTCCGTTGAACAAATCCACACAACATACGGGAGGATCGTGCGCGACCGTACTGTATGCTTCCCAGGAATTGATTTGTTCAGCCGCTATGGCGAGGAAAGCGAGACAAAGGATTTCCTATGGTGAGTCCAACCATCTCCCATTCGTCTGTTGTGCTGGGGATATTAGCTCACGGTCTTGAATCACCAGTTCTCCCACTCGCGAACTCTCCTGGGGGACATAGGCTGGGTGTGAATGGGTTGGCAGTTGATAGCGATCAGTCGATTCTGTAGGTTTGAATTTATATCCTCAGTTGCCCTGCATGACGTAAGGTTCCATTTACTATTCAGGGCTGACTTATTGGGCAGCTATTCAGGGGGGAGAGATGGTGCCGTATGCGCGTGGGACCTGAACCTTGACTTAAAGAGTTCCATACCAGTCGAAAACCCCTTTGACTCCCCTGAAGACGAATCGAATACTGCGACAGCGAAGCCCCAGAAACATACTACTTTCCGCGCTCAAACCCAGGCACATACTCATTGGGTTAACGATATCGTCCTTGCGCAAAATAACACGGCTGTAGTCTCGGCCTCTTCTGATTTAACCGTCAGAGTATGGAGGCCTCTGTCAGAAGGCTCGAGAGCTGATGCCCCGCCTACAATCGGTCAACATGCGGATTATGTCAAGTGTCTTGCTACTCCAAGCCCGCAGGCGGATTGGGTGGCATCGGGAGGACTTGATCGTCGAATATGCCTTTGGGACCTTAATGGTGCCGGAAAAAAACTGGAAATTGAAGTAGGCGATGATGATGAAAGCCAAAAAGGCTCGGTCTACGCTTTGAACGTATCTCGAACCATACTCGCCAGTGGAGGGCCCGAATCCATTGTACGACTGTGGGATCCAAGAAGTGGGAATAGAATCACTAAGTTCCTAGGACATACAGACAATATCAGAGACATTTTGATTAACGAGACTGGAGACACGATTATGACTGCAAGTTCTGATCAGACAGTTAAGGTCTGGAGCGTCACGGCAGGACGTTGCATGCACACCTTGACGATGCACAATGACAGTGTCTGGTGTCTGTACTCTGATGACCCACAACTTGGCATCTTCTACAGCAGCGATCGATCTGGGTTGGTGGTGAAGACAGATATTCGGGGGACCCTTGGTGAGATTGACGACGGCTTATCTTTAGCAGTCGCACAAGAGAATGAAGGTGTCAACAAAGTCATTGTGTCTGGCGATCATATCTGGACGGCGACATCGAGCTCATCCATAAATCGATGGGCGAACGTAGATACTGGAGCAGATATACAGCTACCCGAGGCTTATAGACACCACCGAGCTTCGAGTGCGGCATCGAGACCAAGACATATTTCTCCTCCTACAGCGAAACCTTCCTCTCAGAAAGAGATTCCTTCACAGTCAGTCCTCAGAATTTCAAATACTGCAAGCTTCCCAGCTGCGGTGGCAAGAGACTCGGATACTGCAACTACAATATCAATGCTTAGCAATCTGCGAAAGGGTTCAGAAATCATCATAGATCCAGATATTGGCTTAATTGTTCCCATCAATTCTCTTCCCGAGGAGACCATTGAGGGACAGCATGGATTAGTGAAGCATAAGCTCCTAAACGACCGAAGACGAGCACTAACTTTAGATACGGCTGGAGATGTCCTGCTTTGGGATTTGTTACGTTGTGTCCCAATCCAATCTTTTGGCAAGAGGCACTTGGAGGATGTCGAACCTGAAGTCAATACTATGGAGGCAGTCGCCCCTTGGTGCTCAATAGACACTCGAACAGGCCGTCTTGCCGTTGTATTGGAAGAATACAATTGTTTTGATGCTGAAATGTATGCGGATGAGCTTGAACTAGAAGAGCCTATCGAGTTTCGAGATGACCAGAGAAGTGAGCATATTTCTATCCATCGAAGAATCAGGAGCTCCAATTTGCTAATCTAAAACGAAGTCAACCTCGGAAAGTGGATTTTACGACATATCTTCACAAACCTCGTTGATGAAATGGTCAGAAGGGACGAAGTCTACCGAAAGGGCCTTAATAACCACGTAAAGAATACTTTCCAACGTCCAAATGCGCCGGGGGCCATTCAATTGCCTAACGCACCACCGGGTGGTTGGGACAATAACTCAGCTCTTACGCCCAGGGGCAATGGTTCCTCATTTCCAATGACTCCAGGAATGAATATTGGTGTTGCAACGCCCGGTCCTCTCAGTCACCTCCCTGGAGTTCCGGAAGATGGTGCACCTCTTGGGAAACAGGCAACTGCAGCGAGCCGTGTTTCTTATGATAGGAATGGGGATTATTTCTCGGCCACGCCGATTAATGGTGAATCAAAAGCTGCTCACACTCCAACGGAGACAGCTAAAGAGGATAGCAAGGCTCCGAAATCTCCAGTGGATGGTGAAAAGGAAAGTAATGGCAACGGAAATGGTCTTTTTGGCAAAAAGTTCCGGATAGGCATGTCATTCGGCAGCAAGAAGCTTGGGCGATCTCTATCAACGAACGTAGAGAAACCCATTGTAGTGGAAGACAAAGTTGAAGATGAATCCGAAACTTCTGAGGGTGAAAAGGAGAAAGAAGTCGATGACAGCTTCTTTGGAATTGTACAGAAAATCAGAAACGAGTATGAGAAGGCTCTTCATGAGAATCCAGATCAATTGGTAGAAAGTGGGGTTACTCCCAGTCTGCCAAATGAGACTCCTGTGTTGAAGCCGCCACCAATGACTACTGTCATCATTCAGGAAGAAACGTCTGGAGGAAGTGCTGATTTGTATAGAGGGACTGTTAGCTCTGTCGGAGATGATGCAAGTTTGATTGAGGAGCGAGCGCCAATGTGGCTTGGTGATCTACTTCTCAGGGTAAGTCATCTTCCATAGAAAGCTTTCGAAAAGATGTTAACATGTGGCATAGAACAAGATACCCCTGAAAGAGCCAGTTAAGGTGTCGTTTATCCTTCAACCATATCAAGATCTCTTGCCTAGTATTGCCGGACCAGATGGAAACTCTCGTCTGAACGCCAACAGAATGCTCCGAGTAAAGAAGATTCTTGCCTATGTGGCCGAGCGGGTTGAAGCTGCTCCAGAAACCCCAGATCCAAACGCGCTGAAACCAGAAGAATATCTAGAACTCTATTGCTATGATCAGGTAAGTCGTTATCACCCCTTGCTTATTTATATATAGTCTAATATAGTACAGAAATTGCCAATCTCAATGAGCCTTGCAACTTTGCGTGCTCATGTTTGGAAGGGTGGTGCTGATGTGATGTTGTATTATAAAAGCAATGGCCGAAAGCTAATTGCCTATGAAAAAAAGTTAGAGACTGTGACAGAAGGATCAACAGTTCCAACAACCGCATCCTCTTAAACATTTAGTCAGACATTATGTTGCTATATACATGGTGGGTAATGTAATACTTCTGTTGAGAGAACAATTGATACCATTTTGAATTTATACTTGGTTCTTTGCTTGTACTGTCTAAATAGACTCAATTGTGTGGAGTATGGACCTATCCTTCCTGTAAGCTAGCTTATTAGTATCTACATATATACAGTGAGAGTTGAATATCCAGGATCATGTAATCTTACACGTACAACATCTCAAGAACCTACTTCCATGTGCCATAAAACGCCCTCTATATGCAATGCCCGCTCATGTAAACATCGAGACTATCTCCTCCGCTCTCCTTCTAGAGCATTATGTGCCCATTGATAACTCCCCAAGAAAATAGCACCCCCAGCACTAATCCACAATATCCTAGGACCAATCCCCGCAAAGAAAGCTCTAGGACCACTATCCTTCAGAATCTGCTTCAACAATGGAACCATCCCCGTCTTCTCCTTCGCCAACATCATCCTCGTCTTCAAAACATCCAACGGAGTCGTCGTCCCCGCCGCCACCGCTCCAGCAATACTTCCAAAAAGCCCACTCTCCAACGCACCAATCTCATCCTTCCCACTTCTCCTCCTCCTATACTCCTTCATACTCTCCCATAACGGAAACTGAATAACCGTAAACGGAACCTCCCTCATAATGGTAACACTCCACCCTCTATACAACCCCAACCAAACACCACCCATCCCAACCGTCCTATACTGTCCCAATATCCCCTTCAAAGCCCCCAACGAACTATCAAACTGCCCCGCCTGCGCTCTCTGCTTTATAACCTCCGTAGGAACACGAACCGCACAAGCAGCCACCTCTCCCAAACTAGCAGCAAACATATGCTCAATCGGAGCAGCCCATTCCGCTTCTTTTCCTTCCGTTAACGTTTTCGCATGTCTGCGAGCGGAAAGGAAGGTTTTGGTATATTCGTAGGTGCAGAAGAATAATGCGGCGCCGGGGGCGGATCCTATTATTGCTGAGCCCACGCCGCGGTATATGCCTGTGAAGCCGCCGGAGGCGAGGAATCCGGAACTGGATTGGAGACGCGTTTTGAGGGTGTCGAGGGGGAAGAGGGAGAGGTCGACTGTGGTGCCTGCGAGGGCGCCGGAGAGGAGGGATGTGGTGAAGGGTGTGTAGTGGGGTAGAGGGGTTGTGGTTGTAGCCATTTTGATGGTGTCAATTGCATCGAGTGTGTATCGCTGCTAATTTTGGAGGGATTGGTGGGTTGAGGAGAGGGCCATAGGCCGTGGCTTAGTGGTGTGGAAAGCTCATGGAGAGGTTGTTTGTTGCAAGGCTGAAGCTTGTAAGATCGAGAAATTTATTTGGGGCTGGGGTTTTGGCGCTTGATGTATGGATTGCAAACACCATTTCTAGGTCGTCATTAAGGCAGTTCTGGGGGGCGTTTTTTAGTGGGGGTTCAGGATGAGATTTGTGAGGCTTTTTTCTAGTAATGCTACAGAGACAACTTTGCCAATTTCTTTGCCTGAATTTGTCAATGTCTTGTCGAAAAGATGGAAGGCTTCGAGGAAGTCAGGTCTTGAGGAGCTGACAACCCCTACCACACTAGGTGCGTAATCCCATTTTGGAAGTCCTTAGGTTTTCAGCACTGAAATAGTATCAAATTTAGGTCTTGCCGTTAGTGGAGGCGTCGATTCCATGGCATTGGCTGTGCTTTGCTCTCAGTTGCAGAATAGTCAAAATGTCAAGCCACGTGACGACAATAATTCCCCTCTACAGCAAGCTGTCGGACTGTTTAAGTCTCAGGCTGGGGAGTCAAGAGTAGATGAAGCATCCTCTCTACAAAGAGCTCTTCGTCTTCTTAGATTTCAAGCATTTATCGTTGATCATGGCTGGCGAAAGGACAGCGATGTTGAGGCAGGGAATGTAGCCGAAGTCCTAAAGAATAGAGGTATGAAGCAGGATCCAAAAAACGTTGTCCATCTTCCAATATCCCGAATCATATTTTTCTTCAATATCTCACAAATACTAACTCCCCTCAGGCATACCAGCTAAAGTTTTGAAGATTGAATGGCCGGCGCCTAATAGCGACGGCGAAAGCTCTAATTTCAAGAACGAAACTTTTGCGAGGAAATATCGATACAAGATTTTAGGAGCTGCTTGCAAAGACATGAATATCCCGTCACTTCTCGTTGCCCACCATCAGGCCGACCAGGCTGAAACAGTTTTATGTAGAATTCTCAGCGGTCGTTTCGAAGGTGCTTCCGGTATCAGGCCTGTCGGTGGAATTCCCGAAAACGAGGAGCAACATGGAGTTAGTCGAAGCGGTGGGTGGGAAATGAATTCATCTCCACCAACATTTTCAAATCTTCTTCCAGGACAACAACTTATTCTCGAAAAGGGTGGAATTACCATCTGGCGTCCATTTCTTGAATTCCCTAAATCTCGATTGATAGCAACGTGCAAAGTTCACGATATGCCATGGTTTGAAGATCCTACTAATGCTGACCCAACACTCACACTACGAAATGCAGCTCGCAAATTCTTCACCAATTACTCCCTTCCAAAAAATCTACAAACAGAAAGATTCGTCGCCTTAGGTGAGAAAAAACAAGCTCAAAAGGATGCACTTACTGAGATTACAAACACTTACATTAAAAAATGTAAAATCTCTCGCTTCTCTTCTATCGGGGGGACCATGGTTATACAATATCCAGTAATTGCATCAACCGCAAAATTTCCAAACGAGGATCTTCCGAGAGTTCTATCTTTAGATCAGCAACGACGTATTGCAAATTTAGTCATGAGAAAAACAACAGATTTAGTTTATGGTGTTGGAAGTGGCACCTATTCGATAATGAAAACTCTATATCCTGAGTTATATGAAGAAGCTGATCCAACACCTGTAGCTCATTCAGCATCCGGCCTATTTCTCGAACCATTTTCTATAAATCCCGATTCTCAAATCTCTACTGATGAAACGGACATTACTATATCAGAAAAACAAACTCCAAAACCATATTGGCTGATCTCACGCTCTCCGCTTTCGAGATGGGCGAAACTTCGTGTTGCGAGGATTATACCTTTACACCCAAGTTCGAAGACGGAAATAACGGAGTGGATATTATACGATAGTCGATTCTGGATACGTCTTTATATTCCACCTTCGCTTTCTAAATTACCAACTTCTATTCTTCGTATTTTAGCCCTGGAGAAAAAACATTTGGAATCCTTGAGTAGAGAGATTAAACAGGATAAAATTTCCTCGTTATCAGCGAGGGAGAAGTGTATGAAAGACATGATTAAAGCTTTGAAAAAACATGCTCCGGGAAAAATTAGGTGGACGTTACCGATTATTGAGATTTATGAGGTGGAGGAAGGGAAGGCGTGTGAGCCGAGATTGTTGGCGCTTCCGAGTTTAGGGATTAGGATTAGGGATGTTGGGGAGATTGATGGGGAAGAAGAGGAGAGGTTGAGGTGGGATATTAGGTATAAGAGATTGGATTTGGAGGATTTTCCGAGGATAGGAATGGTGGGTGGGGAAGGTGGAGAAGATGTAGATATGGAAAGTAGAGAGGGATGAGAAGGCGACGGCGATGATGTGGAAGGTGACTAAGTAAGAACATAATGAGAAATTGTTTGTACAAAAAGCTTAATCCAGGGGTTTTCATCGACCATGTATCTCCACTAATTACACATCTAGGAGAGACTTATAGGATATTTATGTAAATAATTTTATAAAGGAAGTTTAATATTACTAGTATCTCTTTTTTTATGACCTCAAAAATATTTGTTCACCTATACTCCCTTCCTGACATTATGAAACCCTCTCCTCCAAACCAATTAGATTTTCAAATTTAGCAATCAATTACTAGCTAAACACCTCAGGTATAGATTTAGTTATAAAATATATCTTCAATCCTCATAATTCAACGTTTTTATTTATAATAGATTATTTAATTTATAACGATTTTATAATAGACCTACTAAATTATATTTTTACTAGTATTAAAGATATAAATCATATAGACTTAGTAGGTGATCTATTAAAAAGCAGCCTCTATAAAAACTTAAGATGCTAATAAAGTCCCTGTATCTAATAAAGAAGTAATCTTAAGTTCAAGATCTTCTATACTATATATAATAGGAATTTAGACTCTAGATTTTAATACTAACTTTCCACCTTTCTATTTCCTACTTCCTAAACACCTGATTCATTCTTATAATTGCTGCTCGCTTGTCCTTTAGATAAAAGACACTAGCAACTTACTTTCTAATTCTTAGTTACTATGGGTACACCTGCAACACGGGGCACCATACAGCCACTTGTATGACTGTATGCCTTGTATGTTGCATTGGTATTGATCTGATTCCTAATTCGGGCTAAGGGCAGCATATCTTTATAGCTATAGATAAGTACACTAAGAAAACTCTAGAGTCAGATATTAGGTAATAACGCAAGTCTATAATTATCAGTGATCTTCAAAGATTTTAAGCCTACTTCTTTAATACTTCGCGAAGTTATGAAATCGCAACCAAAACACTTTTGTTAATATTATCAATTCGCCAATCTATCATATTATACTCATGGAGAGAGAGAGAGAGTTAATAATGACCCTGAAAACCCTTCTCTTCTCTTTCCCCAAAAAGCTCCTTTCTCATCCTCTTTCCTTCCTTCCTTCTTCCTTTCCCTCTTCCAAATGCATCATTATCTCACCTCAGCCGTAGTTTTCATACAGCAAAGAGCCAAGGGGGTATCCTTAACACCTGTTAAGACATTATCAAGAAGAAAGCAGTATTTCTTCTGCCTGTTCCATGCGAAATTTACGGTCGATCATCCGTCCCCTCGCTGCCGATTCAAAAAAAAAAGACAATTGCGACTGGACGCAAAGTGTCAAAGTCGTATCAAATCCATCCAACGCCGTCCAATCCATGCAACCAAGCCATCTATAGGTGTCCCAATCCGAGGGAACAATGTACAATGTATGTGTGTGGCGTTCGTTTTCTCCTTGTCTATCTCTAGGTTTAACGTTCCTATAAGGAAAAGATCTTGTTTCGTGTGTAACGTGGGAGAGGGCTCAATTATTTAAGGTCCAATGCCTTTTTGGCATTTTCGTAGACCATGTAGGTGATACTAACGGCTGGAACGACTTTCAAAAGGTTGGGTGTGATACCTTTGAAAAGTCCCGGTACACCCTCATTCCTTATCGTCTTCTGTGCAACGTCCCAGATACCGGTATACGTCGGAGGGTGAAGGACTGTTCCTTGTGCTTGGAGCCTTGTCCGGAGGAGGTTGATAGGATAGACTACACTAGCGCCGAAGGCACCAGAGAAGGCTCCAATACCACCTGTTACAAGCGAATTCAGTAACACGTCATCTTCGTTGCATTTTGTTCTCTTGGCAACTCGTCTTGTGCAATATCCTTTCAGAAATTCGAAGGTTCCGAGATCGATGGCAGAGTATGGAAACATGCCGACGAGTCCCATGGTTAGACCCCGGTACGATGTCTTAATGGCACCTTGGCGATACATTTTCTTCGCCGTCTCAATTATTAAGGCGTTACCGTGCAGACCCCCATGAACCGTCTCGCACTGCATTCTGAATAAAATTAGTTTTTAGATCCTCAACGGAGACGGGCCTGACGTACCTGAATTTAAGGGTATCAATTGGATAAACAAAAAGCCTACAAAAGTTAGTCATTACTCCCTCAGGTGAAATTTTTGGCTTACTGTGATATCATTCCACCAATACCTCCAGCAACGAACTTGGAATATGGATTTATACGACGTGGATCATCGTGTCCTTCTAAGTGTGCGAGAGCCCTTTTCGCAGCCTCATAGGACCCGAACTTGATGGCAGATTCTGGCATGACTTTCAGAACATTCAGTCCATTGCCTACAAGAATTAGCTGAAACTTTAGCGATAGTCAACGAAGAGTCTTACCCGCAAACAAGCTTCGCATTCCACCGGCTTGCCATAAGTCTTTACTGACCAGAGCCAGAGACTGCGCTCCATTTTTAATAAATCTTGTGAGAAACCAACCACCCTTGTAAGGAGATAGGGAAGAATTTGAAGGACCAGTACGCGCGATTAGGTACACTTTAATACGATCCAGGGGGGCAGTAGACGTTCGAGATACGACACCAGCAACGGCTCTAGAAATTCGAGGGGTAAGCAGAGTGCCTAACAGGAAATATTGGAGGGGGAGCGAAACGAGGTGATATGTCACGCATATTCTTAACGAGAATGCGCAAATTTCTGCTCGCAGTTTGCGAATGAAAATGTCGAGGAAGCTTACCCGGCAGCGAAATAACCTGGGTCCGGCAAGATCTCCGTTAGCAATGACTTCTTGATTGTCGCATCCTTGGAAAACTGTGCTTGCGCCTTGGCAGCTCCCTTAATGGCTTGTTTCGTGCGCTGGTCCTGCGCCGCCTGGAAGGCAGGCTGCGTTGCTCTATACATCTCGTTGGATTCCACTGTGTCTAGGTATCCGTCGGTGCCGTTGCAAGGCGAGGGTTCCGGGAAAGTGCGAGGAGCGTTGTTCGTTGCGGGTGTGGACGTAGATGTGGAAGGCGGTTCCGATAACTTGATAATTGCTCCAAACAACACAGAAAGAAAGGGCGGAGTCGAAGAAGAAAATTGTTGATTCTCACCGAGACCTTCATAGACGTCTTCATTTATTGAGGGTTCTGAGTCGGCATTCAATGTGACTGCAGATGAATAGTATGACAAAACCGCCTTGAGCCCTGGTTGTTTGTTTGTGGGCAGGAAAAGTAGGAAGTTGCTGCGAATATATTAGTATTATAGCTTTTGGTTTAGTTCGGCTAAAAGTCGTGTAGTCATAAGAGTCGCGTAGTGAAGCTATTCTGGGCTGGAAAATGATTCACTCTAGCGCTCTAACTGAAAAAGTAAATGCTTCAACCCCAGAGCACTGTTGACCGCTAAGCTACTGGGAACTGAATGAATATGACATACCGCCACTCCTCGAAAGTTATGTAGCCCTGAGAAAGATCAGTAAAGCACAGATGAGGGCGGATGGAAATATTCGTACGTCGTGGTTCTCGTCGACCTCTGCGAAAAACTGGTCTAGCTTGGAGTCCGGCACCGTGAGCCCCGCTCTCTTGAATGCCCTCTTCAATTCGGCCTTGTCGAGCTTGCCGTTCTGGTCGCGGTCGATGGAGTGGAAGAGGGACAGGAGCTCTTTTTCGGTTTGTTCGACGAAGATGCGAAATTCTAGGGCGAGGTCAGGTCTAGCTTAGAAAAAGTGCAGGTTCAAAACGGCAGGAACGTGACGTCTGCAGAACCTCTTTCCCGTCATTCACGTACCCTCGTATTGGATGACCTGGTCCCCGTTCTTATCCATCGCCGAAATCACATCCTTCAGCATGGCATTGGCATTTTTCAGTGCTGCAGACTCTATCAGACGAGGTTCGGAAGCGGGGTGCAACGCGCAAAGTGCCTACGATGGTCGATGCGAATGAGGCCCCTCTTCAGGCCATTGATGTCCAGCTCTCCCTTATTCTCGGGGTCCAGCCTGCTCCAGAGACGCTCGATCCGGGCATCCCGCGAGTTCTGCGTTTCTGGCAGCTCGATGATCATTGCGAGCTCGTGGGTCGAGCAGTTATTGCTCGCTCATGGCTCGGTGGAGGGGACGGAGGCAATCAATCGCAGATAGTAGAATGGCAGGGTGGCAGAATGGCAATCATCGGAGTTGCATGGCGTCGGGCTGGCAGATCCAAAAAGTCGACCTGACGCTGGCCTTGGAGTTGCGGATTGACAAATTCAGGTTTGGTCTCTTGAATCTGCGTCCCTCCGTCACAGCTCCTCGCTCCCGATCCATTTCAGCCAGCCGACGAAGAGCCGACCCTTCCTGGGGTTCCCGTAACACCATGATAGGCACCGTCCTGGTGGCGGAGATCCGATCCTTCAGCCTTGTGAGATTCAGCCTCGAGCTCAAACCTCACCAACCACACGCCTCGCGAGCTTGGCTACCCTCACCCCCATGACCAGGACACCATGTGTGCATCGTAGGCATTCTGAGCGTCTTGCGAGGATCTATCTCCTTCTTTATAAAGCAATCCCAATCGTGCCCCCGTAGCTACCCCGAGCTCCTACGCCATGGCAGCAAATTATTGGGAGTCGACTCAGCGGCGGCATTGGCAGTTCACTCGGTCACAACTCGAAGACTTGCGCAAGAAACTCGAGGACGAAGACCAAAACCTTGTGCAAATGTATCCTCTACCACAGATACGATATATGAGCATATACTTCAATCAACGTAATTATCTCCCATACCCTGCCACCCAAAAGCTAATTGTATTGGGTCTTAGAAATTGCACGGCTGGGGAAACGACTCGGAGTACGGCAGCAGGCTATGGCGACAGCCCAATTATATATACGGCGTTTCTATACTAAAGTCGAGATAAGAAGAACGAATCCATACTTAGTTCTCGCAACAGCCGTGTACCTAGCCTGCAAGATGGAAGAGTGTCCGCATCACATCCGGCTTGTAGTCAGTGAAGGGCGGACCTTATGGCCAGGCATGTAGAAATATCCCAGCACCAAGCAATTACCCACTAACTTATCTCCTCAGAATTCTTCAGCAGCGACACCTCCAAACTCGGCGAATGCGAATTCTACCTCATCTCCGAAATGTCCTCTCAAATGATAGTCCACCACCCTTACCGAAGCCTCACCTCCCTCCAATCCACCTTCTCCCTAACCCAAGAAGAATCCGCTCTTGCCTGGTCCATAATAAACGACCACTACATGACCGATCTCCCCCTCCTCTTCCCTCCCCACATAATAGCCATCGTATCCATCCTTCTCTCCCTCGTCCTTCGCCCCAACATAACCGGTATCCAATCCGCGTCCAATTCCACCTCCACAAATATCACAAATGCCGCTCACACAGCTTTAAGTACCGTCGGACAAGGAAAAGGAAGTGGAGGGGAAAAGGGGAGTAACGGAGCGAGAAACAAGATTCAGAGATTCGCGAGTTGGTTGGCGGAAAGTAATATCGATATTGAGGCAATGGTGGATTGTACACAGGAAATCATCTCGTTTTACGAGGTGCAGGAGCATTATAATGAGAAGGCTACACGGGAGGCGATTAACAGATTTGTGAAAGCGAGGGGATTGGATAAGTGATTTGATATCCACTCCGGATTTTTTGGATATTCAATAATTGGGAGATATAATTATTATTGGGAGTTGGCAAGGTGGGGAGAGTGACGAGTAGGGTATATTTTTGGAAAAGGGTATGAGAGGGAACTAGACGTTGGAAGAGGGGATTTACATCTCGAGCTTTCCTAGATTTCCTGCCTTGCTTCAATGGGAGTTGGAAGAAAAGTGTATGAGGGTAGTGTATGACTAAACATTATTTATCACGAAGATTCTTGATCTATAAGAATTATAGATTGAGTTCGTCGAGTCAAGTTGGAAAGATTGAATTGGACTAAGATACCTGTTTGGATGGAGTTTGAACTCGAAAGAATTGCCGGGGAGATATCGAAGATTTAGGTGTGAATCTGGTTTTACACCTATACTTCAAATAGAAGAAATCAGAGCCGTGATTGATGGAATTTTATAGGAAGAGGAGTTGATAGTTATTGGGCTAAAGGATAATATTTTGTATATCTTAAGCTATCTATAAATAAATAAAGAAAAAACATATTACCTCCAAAAAGAAATCACAGGACCTACGTTCTTAACTCATTATGAAAATAGGCCCCGTGTTGCTTGCTTGCTTGCTTGCTTACCTAAATCCTGGAATGCATCATTTGTCTCATTCCCTCGAAGCTTATATCCAAAAGCAATCAATGATTGGATCTCCTCACTTACATTTCAAAGTCCAAGACATGCATCCGCTTCTGCATGTCTTCCCTCAGCATCACTGTCAGTCACCTGAACCTAGCCTTAATGCTATGCCATGCCTATGTCCACCATCAATGTCTTCGCCACCAACACCAACCTCCGTTCACGTACCGTAGCTTACCCCTCCAAAGCCTTAGAAAAACAACGTTAAGCCTAAAGTAGTTTCCCCTTGCCTTGCCCAACTAACCTACGTATCCTTCCGGGGGAACACAAAGATCCAAGATCCGTAATGGAATGGTAAATCTTCAGTCTGACAAAAACCCGGCTTGAAAACTACGTACCTCAGATTTCCCATCCTCGCTACTCATCCTGAATAATCCTAAACACCGTCGAAATCCCATGAAATGAGATCCAATCAATCCTGATGCGAGGGGTACCCAATCCCAATGCAGCCCTACCCGGTGTCAAAACGTCAACAAAAGTCCAAGTAAGCACGAATCCCTTCGCGGATGCGACGTTTGCTTTGATTGAGTCTCTTGCCATTTCTTGGCTTGGCTACCGTCAACATTTGCCCATCCAGAACTAGATGAAGAGAAAGTGACGTTAACCATTTCACGTGGCACACCCACAAGATTCCTTATCCTTTTTCCCCACCACAACGTGGTGCAATGCACAGCCATATCCATTCTTAACCCATCGCAATCGAACGCATTCGCGATTTTAATCTATCCTGGACCGATGGTACGACTGGCGGTGTAGCCATGTAGCATGAAACCGTCCAACCCTTACTCGGGGGATGACGTGATTGGCTCCCTCGTCCATGTCCCCAGCGCCAGCGAGGCGTGCCAAAACGCAGCCAAAGCTCGGCTGGTCTGGCGAGCAACGAACCAGCGGCGGACTGGCCGTCCACGCATCGCGAGGCAGGCTGTGATGTGTGCGGAAAAGATGCAGACTTCATGCCATGGATGCAGACTCGTGCAGGATCAATTATAGAATTTTCTTGCGCTTTTCTTGTTGTGTGGGTGTATGACCGGCCGGGTGCGCGCCGGACAATTGGGCTATTGGATGTTGACGCCAGTGGTGGCTGAAGCATCCTGAGGGGACTGGGAGATGGCGGGCACAGGACGAGTGAGAATGGGATGGGGGGAGGGCTCGACCACACGCTGTTTGAGGTTGGGTGGGACGAGGCAGGGAGCAGGGAACTCTGGGGGACGAGGCGCGCGGTGTTTTTGCAGCGTTTCTGGAGGAGGGAGGCGGCGTGGAGGCGTGGAGAGACGGGCGGGTGTTTGCTCAGTCGCTGTCGGCTTTTGCTGGTCGCGCGGACGCAGGCAGGGCGCGAGGCAGGGGCTTCCGCAATGTCCCAGCGACGAACCATGGCCGGCGTGGGCGAGTCGGGGAACGGGCAGCGTGGCAGCCAGTCTGAGGAGAACATCGGGGTCCGTAGATCTGGTCACGAGCCTGGGGTGACAATGATGTCTCGCGCGGGCTTTGTCCCGCCATCGTCCAGTGCGCAGCGTGCAAGATACCGGGGCACCCGCCACGAGTCCAGTGCCCGTACAGGTGCGCTGAGTCCCCAGCAGCGCCAGAGGAAGAGGCCGGCGAGGATGGCATCCTCGCGGACGACAGCGTCGGGGACTTCCTCGAGGTCAGCCAGGTCAGACAGGAGAGATGGATGGGCGTCCTCGCAATCCCCCTCGCGCGCCCTCAGCCCGGCTGCTGCAGGCGCTGTAATGGTACGAACAATTGGGTGCTCCCCGAGTAACGCGGATAGCTAGCCTCTTTCAAAGAATGCGGCCTGGCCCCCCAACCACCCACTATTGGCTCGCTTGCCCCCCGGCTATGCCGCTTCGGGACTGGCCCTCTCAGGTGGCAAGAAGTCCCCTCAACTCCTGCCTCTCAATTAAAGACCTTCCGCTCCCACACGATCCCGTCCCATACATCTCAATCCCATCCTACAACGCTCTTCGCCATATAATCGTTCCTACTTCCCTCTGCCGCCACCCATCTACACTTACTCTATTGGAGGCCCCCGCTGCCACCATCAACATCATTCATCGCACGACTCCCGCAATCGTCGCCATTCTTCACCGACAATGTCATCGTTCTATCACTACAATGCTCACCAACATCCGGTAGCAGCAAATGCGCAGACGGCGCCCTCTTCGCACCACAGTGGTCGGGGACGCAGGGCTCCCCGTCTGTCGCAAAACTCGCACAAGCAATTTCGGAGCGTACGCAAGGATGAGGAGGCTGCGGTCGTGATCAACTTCCGCCAGCGGTTCGAGGCTGGGCGTTCGTTCGACCTGGACGACGACTTGGAATTCTGTCCCAATCTGCTCACCGAAAGCGACATGGTTTCCATCCATTCTTCAGGCTCGGATCGCTCGTCGCTGTCGAGTGGGTCCCCTGAGTCGAGCCCGCAATCTCACCAGGTCGCGCCCGACACCGGCTTTTCGCTCAACTCAAACTCGAACCCATACATACCATCGTACCAGGCACAACAACAACAAACTCTGAAATTGCACCAACCTGCAGCAACTCGCATCCGGAACGCCATTCCCATCGTAAATCCCAGCACCGGAATCCGCATGTCGAGTCCATCCCACTCTCAATCGGTGTCGCCCGCCAGGCTTCAACAATCAATAAATCGACGATGGTAGCTTGTAACTACTTCTATTCCTGTCTATAATCAGATTTAGTCCCTATTCATCGCATTGATTGTTCTTCGCATTCTTATCATTCTCGTCATCCTGGCGGGCACCTCTTCGGCATCGATGACCTCCCAGTTACGACACACTTCACCTCAACGAATCCTCTGTATAAATTCTTCGACGAACCACACCAAATTCTTTGAGATAAACGACGGCGCAACATCAGATATCGATAACCTCTGTTCAATTTAAGGAGACGGTGTTTTGTCCATAATGTCCGATTTGGTTTGAGCGCGCATTGCATAATATTGTGACGGTGTTTGGGTTGCATTTGTTTTACCGGCGGGAATATGAAGCGGCGACTTCTAAACGGTATACGAAAAGATACTTTCAGTTACATAGAACGATTTCCTTTTCTCATCTGGAGACCGGACACGGGGTGTTTATTTGGGTATCCACATGGATGGGCAAAGATCTCTCTCAATCATTTTCCTTGTTATTCACGGGCTTTTTTCTATCACTAGTATTTCGGGGTTGGCGGTATCAGGGTGTTGGGGTTGATATATGAACAAAGGGTCCGGCAGCGCTTTCTTGTATCGAAATGGAGCGCTTCTAGGTGTTGTTTTGAGGTATTACTTGGGCGACATACAGTCTTGGGAGGAGTGGGGCCTATGAGCGGCTTGTTTTTTGCGCAATTGCGGAATATTGGTTGTTTTTTGGGTCAGGGGTTGAACAATAAACTCAACTTGGGCGGGTTCTGGTGTATTTGTGTCTTTTTTTGGGATTGTTTTACAAAGTTCAGGGTTTTATTCAGATCCGATCTAATCGATCCGTGTCATATCATAGGGAATGGGAGAGAAGGGAAATTATATGGTGGGGGGGTTAGGGTGGGACTTATATTTTACCATCTACTTACACTATTGAAATGATGATGTTATGTGGGTTTGTGGATTATTACTGGGAGGAAAGGGAAAGGAGGATATTGATAGTGGTGGGATCGATTTTGATTGCCTTGAAGATAGGTCCGTAATTGGATCTCTTCGAGATTCGGCTGAATCTCTGCAAATATTATTGGGATTTGAACAAACAAGTTTCTAACCGTTCCAATTCTCCATGTATGTGAAAAAAAATCTGCAAGGTGAGATATGTATGAGTGGTTATCGTGCCCCTCATTACTGTAGTTTGATTCGAGCTATCTGAGGGAAGTGGGTGAGTGATCACGCCACCAGCTAGAGGGGCAGTTTTGGTAGATTGGATGAGGAGCCTAGCCTAACATTGGATGATTCAGGAGGTGGTGTGGGTGGAAATGATGGATGATTAGTGATGTGCTTCTAACGTCTCAGCTGGAGGGGGGGAAGGGGGGAAATTGGATGCTTTTCTCACTGCAGTGTGCTCACCCCACGCGGGTTGTTGGTGCATGCAGATGGGTAAATTAAATGGGTAACGTCTATCCTTGCGTGCCGAAAAACCCTGTGTGCCGAAAAACTTTATAGTTTAGGAGTATTAAATCTCTACCACGTAAATATATAAAGTTATAATTAGTTTGCTATTGTTCTTTAGCTATTTCTCTACAAGGGCTCGACTTGTAGTTAAAAAAATACTATAGTTTGGCTGTGCTGTCGATCGTCCTGTTAAAAGCGTCAAAAGCTGCTGTAGCTATTACCCCCTGCTCTATTAGGACTATCAACCTGTCTTCGGAATTCGGGGCCGTGGCATAGAGCTTCTATTAAGTTCAAATATAGCTCCAAGGTTTTAAGACACAGAGTACAAGGAAACCTGCTGCCGGATTTATCTGGACAAAAGGGGGAGGTACGCAAATGCCAAGCATCTTAATAAGCGAGGAAGGATTTAGCACCCTTACCTAATATTGTATTCACAGCCACACTAGTCGTATTTTATTACGCATTTTTATACATCACGTGAAAGTGTGGCACAGTGTGGCGTTTTTCTAGAAGTTTCCACAACGCTCGGCGTATGGCAGGGTGCCTGGAGGGCCGGCAGGCCGGCTGCTCAGTCAGTGTCATAAGTGAGCCTGTCAGCTTGTTAGTGACCGCAGAAACCATTACCTCCGTACCTTACATGGAGATGGGACGGGGATTGGAACGACTGAGTGGCAACTCGTGCAGAGCTAGGCATGTAGAATACTCTCGAAATCTGACACAATGAGTAGCCCTTACGCCTCCTAGGACTCCTTTGGTTTCGATTTATATGAGGCACAAGATCCACTCGAGCCGTCATAGAAATAGGGGAGAGAGGTAGGCTATGGGATGGTGACTTCAGACGTATTTGTGGCACAGAGTTCTGAGATTAACGGCCATATTGCTGTGACTAAATGTCAAGAACAATTCCATCAGTAGTATAGTTGTTATTGCAGACGTGCTCAATCGTCAAAGAAGTCTTTCCCGCCATACTTGTTCCCTAGTAGACCCTTTGCACCCTCTTCCACTTTAATACCATTATACTTGTGAGACGCCCCTATCGCACCGCCCTTCCAATCACTACTATAGGCATCACCGGCTAGACCCTTACCACCGAACATGATATTCGAGTACTGGTGACCTGCGATTACTTCCTTTGCCGTTTTTTGAAGCAGGCTATCGACACCCGTAGCTGCATCCTCGATCAGCTCAAGAGACTGCTTGTCGCCAATCTCTGCTGCTTCTTGTTGGACAAGCGTGGTTTGGGCCTGAGGTGCGGGGAACAATTTTTCGATCTCGTCGATGGGTGAGACGATCTGTTCGAGAAGGTCTTTCAGAGTAGACTTGTGGTAGAGAACCCAGCTAGCAAGGTTTAAGAATCGACCCTTTTTAACGCTGTATAGCCAAGCCTTTCATCTTGTTGTCTAGCACGACCATCTTCGGATCTATATCGCCTGTCGAATACGCTGAGAGATCCTCGCCAGCCTTCGCAGTCAACTTGTACTTCTTAGAGATGCTCTCGGTGTCTGCGAAGAGGACAATGATTTGGAGCAACGCATCCTTTGCAAGTTGGATCTCGGTCACAGTAGCATCTTGTCTGCCTAGTTTAGGATCGTCGTAGATTTTGACAGACTCGCCCCATCGTGTAAGACGGAGTCTCGCGCAGTTGAGAGCAAGCTGACTGGTCTGGAAATCTCGACCGAAGTGGCGGCCAAACTGGACGTACTCGAAGCAGTCAACACAAGCAGTGAAAGCAGATGCAATGCCAATAGCACCGGCGACAATGCCGAACGGCTCCGCCATTATCGAGAGAGATGATGATGCAAGGGACAAACTAGAGGTTGATAGAGGTTGCTAGAGAGTGTGGGTGCGAAGTCCTTATCTAGAACTCAGCCGCAGCTTTATCATAGTAGGCAAGAGCAGCTCCTACGGCTACAGGGCGAATGAGGACTACCCCTTACCATCAACGACGACATCGTGCCAACACCGACTTACGAGAGGAAGTAGAGGCTTTGCACTTCATATTCACTACTCGGGCCGGCGCCTTCTCCACTTTTACGGCAGCTACTATAGCTCGCACGATCCATCGCAATGTCAGATCCTGAGAAGCTAGACAGGCTCCCGTACATTCGAGGCAATCAGTACCAAAACGTTCAAGTCGACGGAAGAGGCCGAAATCATTTTGGGAACACATATAACATTAGTCAGTTCCTTGCGGGTATAAGAGTAGAGTCTAATCATAGAACTAATGCGCAACAGGCCAAGAAGATCCCCTCAGTCTCCTCCCCTATGCAACCAATGCGCCCTTTAATTCCTACGACCGCTAACACGAACCTACCTGCCTCCTTGACACGCGCGTCGACCTTCTACAAGAGATATATAAATGGGCTGATAAAGCAGATGGACAAGACGAGCGATGCATCTTCTGGCTAAATGGCCTAGCTGGGACTGGAAAGTCAACAATCTCCCGCACCGTCGCCCGTAGATACTATATACTATAGGCAAGAGCTTCTTGGAGCCAGCTTCTTTTTCTCAAAGGGTGGCGGAGACATGAGCCATGCCGGCAAGTTCTTTATAAGTCTAGCGGTACAGCTCGCTATCAATGTACCATCTCTTCGGCAGTACATCGGTGAGGCAGTTAGAAAGCGGTGTGATATTGCGAGCCTGTCCCTCTTGGAGCAGTGGCATCAACTTGTTCTTAGTCCGCTATCGAATCTTTAAAGAGAATCACATCGGTTTTACGTCCTTGTTATCGATGCACTTGATGAGTGTGAGAATAATAAAGATATCCGGACTATTCTACAGCTCTTAGCTGAAGCTCGGTCTTTAACGACGGTCCGACTTCGAGTCTTTCTTACTAGCAGACCCGAAGTTCCTATCCGACACAGCATACACCTTATCCCACAAGCTGAGCACCAAGACTTCATACTCTATGATATACTGCCGGCGATTGTCAACTATGACATCTCTTTATTCCTAGAATACAATCTAGGGACAATTAGGCAGGAGCGGAGTCTTAGAGCAGACTGGCCAGGCGAAGTGGTTCTAAGACAGCTGGTACACAAATCAAGTGGGTTGTTCATCTGGGCTGCTACTGCTTATCGATTTATACACGAAGGCGAAGAGTTTGCTAAAGACAGGCTCGGTGAGCTTCTTAAGGGCACTGGCTTTGAAGGCACGCCGGAGCAGCATCTCGATCAAATATATCTTACCGTACTCCAAAGCTCTATACCTAACACTTTTAGAGCATTAGAGAAAGAACAGTTATATGTAAGACAACAAAGAATTCTCGGAAGCATTGCTATCTTATTATTACCGCTTCCCACTGCCTCGCTAGCAAAGATAATTAGCATCTCTAGGGAACAGGTTACGCAAACGCTCGAGAGACTACAAGCGATCCTAAATGTTCCAAAAGATATTACTAGCATTCTCCGCCTACACCACCCTTCATTTCGCGACTTCATCCTTAACAAAGATCGATGTGGGGCTTTCTGGGTGGATGAAAAGGAAGCACACCAGATATTAGCTGCTGGCTGTATACAGCTTATGTACCAGACACTTAAGAAAGACATCTGCGGTATGCGTGCTCCTGGTAGTCAAGTCAGCCAAGTTGAGAGCGGTCGTTTATAGGAATGCCTTCCGCCTGAAGTTCAATACGCATGCCTTTATTGGGTTCAGCATCTGCAAAGGAGTGGTTCTCAGGCTTACGACGGTGAGGAAACCCACCAATTTCTGCAGGCTCATTTACTACACTGGCTTGAGGCGCTTGGGTGGATGCGCAAGACCTCAGAAGGGATTCAGGCAATATTATCCTTAGAGGCTCACATTCCGGTAAGCTATCTGTCTGTTATTTGTAGAAGTCTAACTAACTTATTCTTAGGTTAATGTAAGCCCTAATTTGCATGCATTTATCCATGATGCAAAGCGATTTACGTTATATAATCGATCAGCGATTGAACAGGCACCCCTTCAACTGTATTGCTCTGCTCTTGTCTTTGCGCCAGGAAATAGCATTGTTCGAAGGAATTTCAAGGACTATATCCTAGACTGGATTCAACTGAAACCAAAAGTGCAAGCACAATAGAACGCCGCGCTACAGACGCTCGAGGGCCATACCGGCTGGGTCTATTCAGTAGCCTTCTCACCTGACAGCAAGCTATTACCAATCTTACAAGTATTAAATCATTGGGTAGTAGAAGGCAATACGAATATTATTTGGCTGCCTCCCGATTATCGGGAAAGTTATTTAGCTACTCAGAACAGAAGTCTTGTTTTAAGGCATTCATCTAAGAGAATTTTATTCTTTTGCTTGAAAGAAAAAGCAAAACTTGTCATATAAAATATAGAATTAACTTAAGAATAATATCTTTATTTCTTAGAGGGTCCTAGGGAACCATCTACTTATATACTATTTTAGAATCGCTACTTACCTTCTAGCATTTTCTAGAAAGTATAGTAATTAATAGATTTGCTACGAATCCATTAATCATAGTACGAGCCGGCCTAGCCGCTAATTAGTAGTGTGCTTAAGGATGTATAAGATTTTATTTGCGATTTTCGTGCCTAGACCAGCCCAGGCATTAAAGTCATTACTAAGCTAGATGTGGCGCACTAGGTACCTCCAGCCACTGTGGCCTTTATGCCTAAGGCTTCAAAGATGAATTACACGTAAATATTATGGGATATGTAGGGCTGTTTCGCACTAACCAAATTTGTTAGCCGAGGTACTGATCCGCGTGGCAACCTTACTTAAATCTGCCCGCTATAGCAGCCACAAGGCTAATAAAGATTTCCTATAAAGGGATAAGGCCCTAGAGCTCGGATAAGATCCATTTATAAAATATTAGGATAGTATAAGCTTGGTAGTGGAGCTCTGGTAAAGGAACTCTATTATGCTATAAAAGAGACTCTTTGCAAATCAGGCGTAAGGGTGACGACGAGAATGTAATTTTCTAGGTAGGAGGGGTTCATAGTATCTAGGAGTAGCTATGGAACATAACTTATGAAAAATTATAGGAGATATTAAAGTGTACATAGATTATTAGATGCCTTAAGTCAAAGTACCTATTATTTTTTTCGGCACACCGGTTTTTTCGGCACGCAGGGATGGACGTTATGTGGGTTGTGAAGATGTGATGGTAGGGAGGTCTGTCTGTCTGTCTGTCTGTCTGTCTATATGATGATGATGATTTCTTATAGGGGGGGGTGGGGGGTTAGATGATCTTTCATTACCGGAAAGAGAGGGGGGAGGGATAAGTAGGGAGATTTTGATTGGAGACTTTGATTGGAGATTTTGTAGGTGAGAGATTAAGTTTGGTGATGGAGGGGAATTGAATCGAGGGGCTTGGTGGCGAGATCTAACGAGAGCTTGGAGGGGCGGCCGAGATGTGGTGGATCTTGGTTTTGGTTTTGAGTTTTGGGTGGTGGCTGGTTGTTGGGTGTCGGAGGGAGACGGAAGAGCATTTGCTTGGGGTTGGGGTTTTCAAGGTTGGATGACGTCGTTTGATTTTGGGGGTTGACGACATAAGTGAGAAGAGAGAGAGAGGGGGGGGGGGGGGGGGGGGGGAAGGGGGGGGGGGGGTCGAACTATGTGTTAGAGGTAATGTTTTGTTTGTGATTTATGTGGTCTGAGTATTACTTCTTTTTATCAATTCATTTGAGATTCTTAAGAGGAAGTTTCAATTGACTTGTTCTAGTTAGTATTGATAGTTTTAGTAGGGGTTGATGGGAAGGAAATGCTAATTGGGCATAGATCAATAAATAAATCAACGAAATGTCTTTTATTCTTCGGACTTCGAGATTTACACCTTTGCAACCTGTGGTTGCTAGAAGGGGTTTTATGGTGTCGAGTTTGAAGGCTTTGAAGGAGAGTGATCGTCGTATGTGCATTCCTCTCTTCTATACTTACTCTTAGAGAAGAGGCGAATTGGGGTTATTTTGGGAGGAGCAATGGCTAATATTAAATGATGCGGGATAGATAATCCGAATTTGGCGGAAGAGAATGATAGACATATTAAAGATGGATTGCAGAAGCAGAAGGAGGGAAAGGGACATTGGAAACCGGAATTGGCGTCTGATAGTGAGGAAGTTGTATGTGCCTTCAACTCCAAGCAATTCTGCCATCCAATCATTGAATTATCGACTATCCACACATTCCTCGTTTAAAACATTGGAGATCTAGAAGGAAGGGGGAAAGAAATGACGATTAGATGTAAGTGCTAATATATGGTGAAATAAATAGGTAGCAGCAGATCGAAGTGAAGGGCAAGGCAGTATTGAGGAGCTGCAACAAAAGACAAAAGATCACGCTCACAAGAAACATCAGTAGGTGGGATCTTTTCCGTTGAATAATCATGTTATAGAGATCTAGTGCCAGCTGCTAACTATCGTCCATTCTTAGACATGGAACGAGCCAAGACCCCGGACTTTAAAGGAAATACGCTTAAGTATATACATGGAGGTAGAGCGTTTAAAGGAAGGAACGAAATGTAATTGGGATAGGAATATGTACAGATAATGATGCTGCGAGGAAAATGGAAAGCAGAAATCTATGTTATAAAAGTTCCCTCCTTTGGACAAAACCAGCTCTTGTACTAGTAATTAACCCATTTCATCAGCTTCGCAATTAAAAGCTGTGATGTACCCAGTAATTCGCCCTTGCTCCAACGCCATGTTATGCTATAAATAGGATACAAAATACTCTCCGCCCCGGATTGCCCCTTGCAAGCCTATTTGAGAATGATGATTAGCAGGACCAGGATTATGATTAAAATCACAATAGTGGTCATCTGCATATTATCCTTTGCTTTCCTCGCTACATTTCCCAGACCTTTTCGTGCTTGTTCAAGCCGAGTTTGATGTCTATCCACATGTCCGTCGATTTCATCTAACATTTGTACATGTTCGTCCAATTCATCCCCGATCTGAATACTCAGTTCTCTCTGTCGCCCAATCGATTCTCCTAATCTATCCAATGCTTCATCCTGTTCTGCTATTACTTGAGAATGGTAGGAATGGATTTGTTGATTATCAAGATGGGATTGATCCGGAGGACCTGATGTAGGATCATCACGGTAAGGGAAGAGTGCATTCCGAGCCTCATCCTCATCCTGAACTACTGGCGCATCGGAAAATCGAACGGATTTCGGAGAGGAGATAGCAGGACCATTTGTGGATCCTCGAAGGGATTTCTTGAGAAGGGATGATGACGAAGCTAATCGCGGCCTTTCCGAGGCTCGGGCAAAATCATCTGAGAGGGATGGATCATTCGGGTGGGAAATTGTTGAGGATGTGGTGTCTGTTGGCGTGCCGTGGAATTGGGAGGATAGGTCATTGTATTGAGTTTGTAGACTGTATTCAGCTTCCTGGAGAGTGAGAGATGCGCTGGGCTTTGTTCAGCTTATCATCTTGACATAAGTAATGGGTGCCTACACTGTTTCTCCTGCTTCCTCTAGCCGTTTCCTTTCCTTTGTGACACTTTCTAATCCTTCTCGTAAGGATTCCAGTGATCGCGCGATGTATCCATCTTGGGATGTAGGCTCAAGGTTCAAAGATATGGCTCGTTGCCGTTCGAGGAGGGAAAGCTTGATGTGATCCGCGAGGAGGAAGTATTGGTTGGGATTGGCCATGATTTGGGAGATATGCGATTTATAATCTCTAAGATAAATTCCAGAATCCTGAAGGCAATATTACCGATTGGCAGACTTCATCCGGCAGAGATATAAACGTCGACAAAAAGAATGGGAGCAGCCTGGAACTTCGGTGGTTTGGGGTCGAATGGCTCGTCATGCTGGGCGCGAATATGGGGCGGCCGCTAGTGTCAATTGTCGGTAGCCTCGTCCTTCCAGCCGAATGGGCCTCGACCGCCAATAACAGTTCCATGCAACTCCCTCACTTGTTATGGTACAATAGCCATTACTTGAGATGACAATGCTTTGAGGTCGAGAAGCAATAGTCGGTCACCATCGATCATTCTACACCCTGACACGTTTGGTCTCGGCATTCTCTGCACAAACAAGCCTCAGCTCCGACGCCTTGCGTTGGCAATCCTCACGTGCGAGCTCTCACTATCAACAACCTAAATCGTGGGACACTTCTAGAAATAAGGAGATAATACCTTCAGATTCACTACCGGAGTCACTGAAACCAGCCGGACTTTCATTCTCGGGCCGTTTGAAAGTTATTGTTACGTTTACCGTTCCTCACCATGCCTCCCACACCCCCAGAGCCGGTGTATCAAACATATCCTGAGCAGTTAGATGGAGTATCACTCCCTACTGACGGAAACATCAACGCACCACCAAATACTCCCGCCAGTGAAATCAGTCTCTCTCCCAGAGTCTCTAGACGCCGTGGCCACAGTCAGCCCATCAGCCAGTTTCCTAGTGCTTTGAGGCTCACCAGCCTCAATATCCACCACGAGGTCGATTTGAGAGCAATCACCTACGCTAGTCCTGTTGATGAGAATCTCATGTGCGCTATTTGTCGATGTGGCCTGATCGATCCAATTACCACCGTTTGCGATCACGTTTTCTGTCGGTCTTGTATTGAAGAGACTCTCAACCACAATCTGATTTGCCCCATCGACAGATCACCCCTCGATCGAGAAGTCACCCTATCGGCGAAGACACCGAAGATTATCTTAAATCAGTTAGATGGACTGAAGGCATATTGCCCTGAATGTAATGTGGTAGTTGCTAGGTCCATGCTTGAAAATCACATGGAAAAGTATTGCCCAGAGTCCGAGATGCGGTGTCCTGGGAAGAATATGGAGAATAACTGTAATAAAAACATCAAGAGAAAGCTTTCAAATCAGGGCTGTCTGCATTACACCACGGAATGTCCTGATTGTCACTTATCGATCTTGCAATTAGACTTAGACAACCATCGGGAGACTATTTGCGAAGAGAGGATGGGGGAATGTCACCTTTGTGGCATTCCAATTCTTCACTGCAAAGAAGTTGAGCATCTTCTAGAATGCCCTGACATAGTTGTATCTTGCAAGTGGATGGAATATGGTTGCGAGCATGTGTGTAAGGGAGCCGACATTGAGTCGCATGTGGATAAGTGCAGCTTCAAGTCCGTGGGGCTATTAGCAGAACGTATGAAGAAGGAAATTTCGAGTTTACAGTCAGATGTCCGCGCCTTAACGGAGACAAGATCTCGTCAAGATCGTCGATTAAAATTCCTTGAAAGAGGCACAAATTATGATCAGCATACCGATTATTCAGATTTCACGTATCAAAATCTACCCAACATCCCGGAATCGCCACAAGAACCTTTTAGCGCAGGTACAGAATACCTTCTCTCGATGTTGGAGGCACAAGACAGTAAACTGAATCAACTCGAAACCTGCATGAAAGAGCTAGAAGCCAAGCAAACAACAATGTTGTTCAATGAGACAATACCAATTAAATATGAGCTCAATGAAATCAAGAACATGCAACAAACGACAGGGATGCATGTCCGATGGTTAATGAATTTTCGAATGAAGGAGAATCAGAGACGAACTGGAGGTGGACCAAGCTCTGGTCCTAGCTCGGATAATGGAGGATCAAGTGGTGATTCTTCTTCTCTTCAGAGGAGATTGAGTGATAGCACTTCGCGAGATATTATTACGAAACTTTAAGACGACATGGATGTGCTTTATGAGGGTATTTAGTTTTGCAGAGGCGTTGGTTCATTGGGGATATGATAATGGATTAGGTTAGGTCAGGTTCACATAGATACATAGGGCAAGTTCAGTCGTTGAGGTGTTTAATGAAGGTAGGTAGGCGCATTAGAAATGGTGAATAGGTTGCACGGACGAAGAAACTGATAGGCATAGAATGAAACCTCAATACAGTACATAAAGAAGAAACTCGTATTCAAAAGCATACAGAATATCGTAGAATAATCGTGATGTTATTATACTCTTTAGTTAGACTAATAGACCTCATAACTTGGAGCGAGTAGAATTTTGCTCACTTTAATTTGTGTGCATAAATCCTAATCATTGATTTTTACAATATCATAGTTTACCTAAAGATACAGTAAGATTTATAGCCATTGATTACTATATACCTTACTAAATAGTGTAAGTAAAAGTTCTAATATTCCTTTAATAAAAACAGGCTTTAGGACATTGAAGATTACTTAATGACTTTAAGTTAGTAGTAGGTAAATATTTTAGGGCTAGAAGAATAGGTGGTTTAGCGGTTAGGAGCTCACTTTCTCTTTTTCACGGATAGAGATTTGGAGTGAACTTAAGGGGAAATTAGCAAATTTTAAGAAGGCTTTGAGGATAGGTTGGTTTGGAAAGCGAGAGAATGAATATAAATATCTCTTGTGGCGGTTTTAGACCTCGATGTAAGATTAGCGTGCCTGCGGCCCAGGCAACACTTAGCAATGAGAGCCATACCTGTTTTGTTATATCTGATAGAGGTTCTATTGGGATAAGTCATGTTTGTTTTGAGGTAATGTGTGGTAAAAGAATGGGAGAGATTCTTTTGGTGGAGGGTTATGGTAATCTTACAATTTGAAAACTCTTGCGAATATTTCTATTGCTAAGGTTGTTTTTATTATTATAAGTCTTTTTGTTATTGCGTCGCTTTCTACTACCTACATGAGGCTTTTCAAGCTATATGTATTCTAGCCTAGCTAGAGACAGAGCTCTCTAAGTTAAATATATTATCAGTTCTTTAAATCCTAAAGCCTCAATCCTAAATTTTATATCCTTTCTCTAAAGGGTGAATTATATTCTCATGACTTGAGCCTTCTATTAGCCAGACCTCGTTTCCTTATGGCTGAGCCAAGAAATATTGTGGGTCTATATCTTTTATAGGTAGATCGTTAAGTGAGATGGTTCACCTTACTTTTTTTTGGTAAGGGTTCGAGGGGGTTTGGGGTAGGGAGCATCCTTGGAGGAGAAATAAATGACTAAGTTTCGTATACAATTTCTTGGACATCCGAAGGCATAAACGTCACTTATACAACTGTTATATTTAGGACAATTAAGGACGTGAATCTTCTTTATAAGAGGATTATTTTAAGCCATTTCATCGCCTAATTAGTTTTACAAATATCCGCTTACGCTACTAAAATTTCGAAAGTTCAGATTCTGAAATTGTATATTTATCTCTCTCATAAGATGCTGGTCAAACTGCACCGATCGAGTCGTCGTTATATACTTTGATGGAAGGATAACTTATCTTGCTCCGGGATTTACATAATAGAGAGGAATTTGAATTGGAGAAAGAGATTTTACGGTTCAGGACTAGGTTTCTCTTGCAAAGATTTGGAAGGTGCACGAGTAGTGTTAGAGAACTCTTGTTGTTAGGATTTTATTTGTTGCTCTTTACTTAGATATAATAACTTGACTTCCCACTGTTTAATTTGGATTTGAAAAGATTTATTAAAACATATGAGAGTCTTATGTTTGCCCAATGTAAATATAGGGGAACAAATAGTTATTATTACTTTTGGTATCTTACTCTGAGGGGTAATCGGCTGTTATATTTGTTCTTGTAAACCGAAATAGAAATACGCACATGCATGCTAATATTAACCTTGTGAGCGAGAAATACTTGTTGCCGTCAAATCTCTTTTCATTGTTAAATACTATTAATGTCCCAGCCAAGAGGTAACCAACAAACGTAATCCTGATGTTTTGGTTTCGTCTTTTGTCACGTAAAAATGCGACGCCGCTGATTCTACGGCATTATTAGGGATTAAGTACACTGCAACTTAAATAATGTGTAACAGTGATTTCCTTCCGTGGCAATGATGGTGGCAGCAGATCGAGTAGCAGCCATGATATGAGTGTAGAGTTTTAGGAAGAAAGCGAAGTATATATATGGGAGCGCCTCGCTAAGCTTTTGCCATTGTGGTCAAGACTACAATAGTAAGGCACCTCGATAAGGTGAGCTAATATTGTCTCTACATATAATATAATCAGGCCTAAGGCTATACGTATGATCGCATTCAAAGGACTAATCAGATAGTATTTAGTTCTCTAAGGGGGTATGTCACGGAAAAACTAATGCGCATGGTCATCATTCTTATGTAAGCTTCACTTATATGCGAGCTCCCTTCGTATATATATAGCCGTGCTCTTTAACGCTACTTCATAGAATTCAAACGTCATATTTAGTATTTTTACACTCACCATCTCCTCCCCTCGAGAGCTCGCTTGAGTTCACGCTTTATTACGTGACATCTTTCCTGAATAGCCACCCCTAAGTTTATCATCCAACTCTATCAATTTCTGCCACAATTCTCTTTCCTTACATTAGCGTTCCAAGCTTCTGCTCAGATACATACATAATGCTCCACAAGACATAGCTGAATGTGAGCTTTGACGTTCACAGTACAGAGAATGCCCCGGCTATATATACTGAAACCCATCAAATCCTGAATAAAATTAAAACATTCAAGTCCCTTCACCCTTCAATAACCTACCCACCTTCAACTTTCAATTTTCAGCACCTCACCTCACCTCACCTCAACGTCTTCAAACCCTTCTAAAAATCACATCGTCCCATATTTCCCCATACCATTCCAATCCTTAAAATCTTTATATAAACCCCCTCCCCCCATCCATCCCTTCCTTCCAAACTATTAAAAAAACAGCAATGTTACCTCTGTATTGTCATGACATCGATCCACTCCTCTACAAACAACATCCACCCCACCTCAAACCCCCAAACTTCCTCCTCCAAACCAACCAACCAACCAGACTAAAACCCCAACCACAACAACACACCCCTTCCCCAATCCCCTCCTATCCAAAACATCTCCCCTCCCTCCCAGAAGCTAATGGCTGTCGTCTTTGCAAGGAAAAGACTCCTATCTCACCTCCCACCCATCCCATCTAAAATATAAAGGCGAAATTCCCATATCTCCCCCTTCCCACCAAATGATTGAGTCACCATGTCATTTTCTACATTTCTTAAATTATCCTATGACCGGGCGAGATCAGAAAATCCACCCTTGGATACGCAGAGAAACGGACTTACTTTCAGAAGAAAGAATAGATCTGGAAATTGAGTTATCACAACATTTCACTTCAACAAAGCACGACGACACAAAATACTCTAAAAGTAAAACCACCGAATTCTCATCCTATTAAGGCAGCCAGTGCCACAGCACCAGGACAGCTCTGCATCGTATTATCTTATCTAGTCTAAATAAACTACTTTCAAAAAACATCATCATTCTCCCGTGGCTCGCCAGCTCAGCCTTCCCCGCAAGCATCACTTAGAAGGCCTCCATATGCATAAGGTATCTCATCAATCATGAAAAAAACAGGCTTCCCCGAAATATGTGTAAGAAGCAGAGCATGCCAAAATCGTTTAAATATTACTTGAAGGTTTACAAACTCATGCTGGCTGCGATTGCAACTAAGCCGAAGAGGATGGCGAAGTTGGCTTTGGTGTTACTTCCTGCATTTTTCTTCGTAGTCGTGGCTGCTGCTGCAGAGCTTGTAGTGGAGCTTGGGCTGGTGCTGACGGCGTCTCCGGGAATGTTGCTTTCATCGTCCTTGAGAATGGTAATAGCTAGGCCTGACATGATGGTTCCATCACTCTTCTGGACAACTTGGCTAACCTTTGTGGTGGTGACGTTGACAAGCTTTCCGACAGGTGCGTTCTTGATACCATTATCGATCAGATCTTGAACTCCAGGAGCGACTGCTGGCAGAGTGAAATTGCTCGAGAATCCAGAGTTTGTGATCAAGGAAGACGAGCAGACTGGTGGTGTGACGGTTGTATTGGCAGCAGTGAGGCCTTGTAAGGCTGTGACGTTGAGTGTCATGAATTGCTTTTGTAGAGTATCATAGTCTGGGCGAACCTGGGCAGAGCCATTGCTGTTGATAATGACGAGGCCATAGTTCGAAGGTTCCTGGGAGAACTCGTAGACCATACCACCAGAGAGCACTCCGGTCATTTGTGGACTGTAGAGCGCAGGCACTTCGGTGAAAATTCGAGGGAAGGGAACATTGCAGCCGTACTCGGAGAAGAAGACTGGAACGCTTGTGCTGGTGAAGTCGGATACGAGGACGTCGTAGCCGGAAGTAGTGAAGGAAGAATCTCCACACCACGAATAACTGTTCAAAGCAAAAAGATCGACTCTGGAAGGATCGCTTGTGCCATTAGTAATAGAACATTGGAGGTAGTTCCAGCTGTCAAGAAGGATTTCTCGGACGTCAGCTGCACTATATCCCACGGGAATGCTTCTGGTTGAGTGCTTGGCGATGTAGTTTTTGAGGTCTCGAGTGATAGCCTGGGAAGGTTAGAAAACAGTACATAGTTAGAATTGACAGGGGGTGAGGACTAACCCGAATGTATGGGGGAACTGTTGCACCGGTGTCGACGTCATTTATAACCTCGTTACCAGAGAAGAACAACAGAGTATTGGGGTAGCTCTTGAAAGCTTCGACAACTGCGAATGTTCGGTTCACGTAAGCGGCATAGTAACTTGTCCATGGTGCAGTGCGGTCAATGCTCTCGCCAACAAGTGGAGAATTGACATCGAGGAGCATATAAATGCCCACAGCGTTGAAGATCGAGGCGCACAAGTCGTGGTTGAGGTCAGGGTCGACATTGTAGACACGAATAGCATTAACACCTGTAGTTTATCAGCTTGTATTCCTACTAGGTGTGCACCCCGTATGGAACGCATACCGAGCTGCTGCATAAGAGCAGCATCCCTCAAACAAACGCTCCCGTCACTCAGTGGATCGACTCCAGACGATGGATCATACCCCGACGACCCTCCAGGCTGGTATGCAACACCGAGGAGCTGGAATCGATTTCCAGTGACCGAATTGACAAAATCGGAGCCCTTGATAACGATAGGCTGGACAGCTACCGCTGTAGTCGCGCACAGCGCAAGAGCTACGAGCTTGATCTGTGCCGATATGCAGATTAGCTTGTGGGCGCATAGAATTAGAAAGCTGGGGAAGATAGGTAATGCAAGACATGGAGCGCCGTCGCGAGTGGGAGTCGCATATCTCGAGATGTTCCTACGCTATCTGTTGTGCAGCGTGGGTCAGGGACCTGGAAGTCTGGACTGAACGGTACGTACTACTGTAAACATGGCGTGCACCTCCTCCAATGAGACCGATGGCGGCAAAGCTTGTGTGGACGGGATGTCTTGCGCGCGAAACTGGCGAATTAATAGGCAGGAATCTCCCAAGAAGCCAAAAGATATCCCAAAGGAGCTGGGGAAGCTGGACGGTTGAAGGTCTCAACGAGCGACTGGCAGCGTATTCATGACAACAAGGAGAGGGCGGACGAGGGAAGATGAAATGGCTGGCTGGTCGTGGTGTCTAATACCGGCTGTGATCCTTTGGGGTAATCAATACGATCCCACGTTAACCCGTTACGGCCAAGTGCGCTACCGGGAGATCAGCTCAGGAGCGTTTCAACAGATCCCTACCCTTTCAACGACAAAGTATAACTTCACTCTACCGAGAACGTCGGCTTTAGTTTACTTTATCTACTTGAATTTTTCTGTTTTTGCTCCTTTTTATTATGCCTGGAGCTTTTCGAAGGCTTTTCCATCCAAAAGTGAATTTCCCATGCTCTCTATATTATTCGCCAACTTTCCCCCAGGGCTTCTTAGCGAGAGTGGAAGGCATATTTGGAATTCTTTTATATCTATCTCAGTGGATAGTTCATAACCGAAAGGCCTTATATCCGGCCCGGATATAGAACTATTCCCCCACTCAACCTTAGACAGTTCTATCTCGTCGCTTTGGCTCTGAATTGGATTTAGAAGGGCATGAAAGAGGTCGAAGTGGATGTGGCTCTTTGGCTCTATACATTATCAGCGAGGAGACAATAATTTTACTTCACTGTTTAGTATGCCATACCCTTGTCATGTGTAGCTTATTGCAGCCTCCTAGGAAGCTTGGGACTATCGGCTTATTTACATTAATAAGATGTTACAACGTAAGAGTTAGACAACGATGGCTTTATTTTAAAATCAGCATGTCCAGCAGTCTGACTCTCCTTCAATGCGGATTCGGCAACCCTTATTCACCTTACGCGACTTTGATCCAATATGAAAATGGATAGAACTGCAGGCCTTTGTTCTTATTAAGTTTTTTAAAACAACCATCCTCTAGACATTGACAAATACTGCCAAGCCTCCCCGGTACAACGAACGAACGCTCTCACAGTCATCAATCTAGTCTCCTAGACACTCCTACGACTTAACAGGGCCCCTCTCCAACCAAGCTCATAATCTCACGCAAATAGAACCCCACAATCATGGCTGGCAGACAATAATATCCCCAAATCACCTAAGGCCCAAACCCCCAACTTTTCAAAGCACTACAATCATTAGCCAGGCACCTCCAAGGAAAGTCCCTATCCACAACCCCCACCAAATAAATCGGACTCGAACACCAGATTCTCAGGGAATTAGGAAAATTTTCAGGGGAGATAACAAAGAATCCCAATCCCCCAATTAGAGGAAGAACTCGCTAATGAAAAACACCCACGACTGACCCGTATCGAAGAACCCGAGCAAAGCTTAATCAAAAACTAGAATATACCGCAGAATTAGAAAGACTCGTTAAAGATCCACAAGAATTAAGGAAATTAAACGCCTTCAAGGAGCTGTAAGGGCTACATACGATTTCAACCTGGCGTATAATACTTCTCTTTGTCAAGTCTTCGATGATATAAAAAAGATGGCTTTTTCAGCGTGTTTACATCTTTCGCCCGAGCTCAATATGAATTCGATGAGAGGATAAGAATTACAATCAAGTTGTATGATTAAATCTTCTGTAAGTCAGGGTTATCCATGAATTTCTATGAGCACTGGGATTACACGGGGTAGATGAATTGTTTGTTTGTGACTACAGAAGGAATCCGATGCAGAGCTATGAGGACTTTGAATTCTTGGATTAGAGTCAAAATGATTCATCATCTTGATATGCATTAGAAAGATTCATCTTATAATCTGATTCCCAAGTTGGATGAAAGTCAGCTGTAGCTAGTTAGTGAATCCAATAACCATCAATTCACCATCAAACCCCAACCCGCAACGCAAAATTTTATGTATAACCCATCCTCTTTCTACTTCTACAAACCATACAAACAATCAACAATTAAAACAACTCCCTTTGTTCCTCAACAACAAATACAACAATCACACACTTCCCAAACAAGAACCAAACAATACCCAAACTCTTCCTTCATATACCCTCATTTAACCTCCCTTAAATTCCGCCACCAACATCACAGTAATTAGCCCTTTTCATCAACGTCCTACCAACACACACATACACAGAAACAAAAAATCTCCCACACAAAAAACCAAAATGATCTTCGAATCAATATTCGGCTGTTACCTCGACTTGTTCCACCCCGGCAATTCCGAAAGGTTCTATATAGACCACGGAAAGCGTAGACTTCGAGACAAGATGCCCAAGGAACTTAAGAAACAGATCATGAGAGAGAATGATTGGGATTCTATCGAGAGGATTTTGGCGCAGATGGAACGGGAGGGTTTTTTTGGACCTGGACGTAGTAAGAAGCGGGCATGGGAGGAGTTTATGTTTAGGGTTGAGGAACATGGGAATTAGGCGGGTGGCTAGTCTTGAGGGAGGAAGGAGAGAGTGAGAGAAAGATTTTAGGATAGATGAGATAGTGAGGTGGTTTGCTTTGAAAATGATATATAGCACGTGATTGTGCGATACTTTGTGGAGTTTAGATAGCCTGCTTCAAGTGGAGTGAAAATTTTGTAGAAAATAATATAAGACATTCACCTAATCAAGCAAGTTGTTATTCACCCATGAAATCCCAAATAATCTTTCGGCACCCGCACCAACCAACTATCCGTCCTCACACTATCCGTCCTCACCATCCAAGACACCTCACCTCTCCTCATCCACCACTCATCTTACTCACCGACCTCAAACAACTCGCCGAACAAAGTCCTCTCACCCTTCTTCGCCGGTAACCTCGCCGAACAAGACCTGCAACAAACGTTACTTCTCCCGTCTCTACTTTTAAGGGGATGAATTAAGTAATACCTAGTTCGCTCCTATCTCCATATTAGTGGACACAACCTTCCATCTCACCACACATCTCACTCAAATCACCTCCTACCCATCCCAAACAACTCACCGAACAACATCCTCTAAAAGGACTTCCCCGACAACCTCGCCGGACGCGACTTGCAACAAAAAGATATTCCTCATTCTCTCCCTCCAGAGAATGAGATAAGTGATGATTGATTCGCCTGTCGTCTCCATACAATAGGCACAACTTCCCCCAAACCCACATAGTTCGCCTCGCCGTATCCTCTCATAAATCCTCGCTGGTTACCTCGCATATAGCGACGTGCAACCAAAAAAATCCATATCATTCTCATTTCCAAAAAGATAAATCAAACCGCGAATGATTCGTCTATCATTTCCCGTCTCCAGCCACGTGTAGTGGACCCTCACATAAAAACCCGCCTCCCAAAACATCCTCTTAAAAAACTTCCCCGGCAACCTCGCCGAATGCGACTTGCAACAAAGATTATTTCGTCGGGCTAGATTTGACGTTTGCTGTTTTGGAAAACGACGAGTAAGTGATGACTGATTCGCTTGTCGTCTAAAAATGGTGAGTGTTCGGCGAGGTTGGTAGGCGATGTGGCTAGACCTGATTAGGTCGCTTGCAGGATGATTGATGATGACGATGATGAGGTAAGAGAGTGATTAGGTGATGATTTGTGATGAGTTATATCTCGGGGTTTAATTTATTTTGAGAGTTCGGGGTACGATATGATGGTTTTAAGTGGGCGGTGATAAAGATTGGGTAGACTGCAATTTTCTATATATACTTCGGGGAGGATTTTAATAAGTTTTTTTTGGGATCTTGTTTTCTTCTAGTGCTTAGAGAAATCTTTCCATAGCTAGATAGTAAATTATTTATCAGATCCTAAAAGATGCTACATAGGTGTTACATTGAGTTTTCCTAAAACTACTATCTTGAATCGCTCTCGAATGCGCGCCGGTGTTTTCGTGGAAGAATCTTAATTTATAGAACGTTTCAAAAACCTCAACTTCTATTTTCTCTCGTAAATTAAGAATTGACCACTTTTGAAACCCACAGCTCATGTGGCCAGAAATTTTTTTTGGACGAAAATGTCTCAGTATTTATCGCGGGCAAGTGAGACATATCTTATATTCACGTGCTTCTCACCGACACAACAAGAGACAGCGTTCAGGAACTTAAGACATTACGCTGGGAAGACGTCTTAACGCCCTGGTGCGTGCCGCGAACAAGTACCCTGAGCTACTATCGAACGGGAAATATACAAATATTATTTCTTTCATCCATATTCTGGCTGAAAGAACTAATGTTCCTTTTTTTAAGTTTTCTGGCTTGCTTGTTAAGACAATCAAAGATCGGATTCTGATGGTATCGAATATTCTCTTTGTCTATTCATAAAAGGACAACATTATTGTCTTTGACTGTTCTACTTACGCTTTGAATTCTTCCTATTTGTATGCTCCTTTATATATTGTAATACTTCATTTATCCAAGACCAAGACCAATCACCATCTCCATTTTTACATCAAAAATACCCTTCTAATACTAATTCCCAAGATTCCGATCAATAGAAAAATCTCAACGTACCAAAAGCCGGAGTGGCCCCATTATTATCTTATGCGGAGTACTCAGGAAGGCTCCGATAATATACTGGATAATTTGGTTTGATTCCTGAACAAATAGTCTAGTCTATAAGGATGGTAGTTTAGTTATTCTTACTTCAGTGATTATTTCGCTGGATATTTAATTAACGTGCTAATGGATAGAATGGGCTTTGGTAGGTTCAGGCTCTCCGTGCATTTTAGACGTGAATTGAAGGAAGGTGGGATAGGGGGGATTGCTGAGGTAAGTATGAGAAATGAATAAGGAGAGTCCAGTAAGGGGATATATGTTGTATAGCGATCGTTATCCTATTTCTGTTTTCTTACCTTCATATACACAGTACTTGCATTTGTAAGGGTTTGCTCGGCGGTACTTTTTTCTAATTAAATAGCTAGCTCACCTATTTTTTTTTTTACAAGTGCCAGTAGATAATTCTGAGCTTTTTGAAGTCTATATGACAACCCTGAGTCGTATTTGTAATGTTAGTGCTCCTGACGTAAAGTAAACCATGTTTAAAGCTGAGTTATAGAAGCCTACAACGAAGTCAAGTACTCTTCCCTCTCACCCCTCCGCCCGCCAATTCGTCTTCTCCTTTTTTTGCACTTCCATCTCCCTTTTCCCTCATTCCGAACTAGATCAAAATTATCAGGTTTTAATTTGTTTTGTATCAGAGGATATCGAACCACGCCTAGCAAATAAAGCCAATAAACACCACCTAGTTAAGTGGGGCATCCTGTCCATCATAATACCACCCTACAATTCCCCACCTCACCTTCCCCTCTCCATCACCCAATTCCATCAAACAAACAAAATGGATCTTTCCCTCGGCCTCGAAGGAACCCATATCCTCATTACGGGCGGCTCAGGATTCATCGGCACCTCGACCGTCACCGCCCTCCTCTCAGCCGGAGCAAAAGTAACCTCCCTCGATATCAAGCCGCCTTCCTCCCCTCTCCATCTCGCCAATCCAAACTTCAAATTCTACAATTGTGACATATCCAACGAAACCTCTTTAACTGATACCTTTAACTCAGCCCGTGAATATTATGGTCCAATATCCTGCTGCATAGCACTCGCATCAATAGATTACTCCTTCCTTCCTCATCATGAAAGTATCATCTCTATGCCATTATCGCAATGGCAACGAACTCATAAAATAAACGTCGAAGGAACCTTCCTCACAGCTAAAACGTTCATGTGTCAACTTTCTGAATTCAGTAAATTAGCTAAGGAAGAGAGGAAAGGAGTAGAGTTGAAAAATGTAGGTTTTATAATTATTGGAAGTGAATGTGGGAATTCTGGAGAGAGGACGAATGCAGATTATGCGAGCGGGAAGAGTGCGGTTCAGTTTGGATTGATGTGGAGTTTGATGGCGGATATTGCTAGGATTTGGCCGGGTGCTAGGTATGTATGCTTTTTATCTTTCTCCATCCACCACTATTCCTCCCCACCATGCAGAATTGATTTTCTATCATTCTCGTTTTGTGGTTAGGCGGACAATATGATTAATATAAACCTTCTATTACGAAGAGTCAACACCGTATCACCCGGTCCAGTAGATACCCCACAATTTAGACACGAATGCAGAGAAGATCCAAATCAATACTATATTCAAGCACAAGCTACGTAAGAAATGTTCCATTTCCCCTCCATCCCCAACAGTCCATCCTAATAAAACCCCCCAGAGTTGCACTTCATAGACCCATCCCAGAAGAAGATATTGCAAAAAGCATCCTCTTCCTCGCAAGTGAGAATTGGAGTGGAAGTATTTCAGGACAAGTCTTAAACGTCGATTCAGGGAAACTAGGGAAGATTTTATGGAGGAAAGATGAGTTGTGAGGTTTACTACTCGATGATGAGGGGTTTGGAATTGTTTGAAATAGGATAGGAATACTAAATGGGAACAGATTGATATGATGTTATTTATCCGAAATTGGTGACATGATATAAATTGAGATGAAATTTAATTATTGGAAATGCTGTGAAAAACTGCCTGTGATCAGATTGCCATAAACTCATTTGCTCGAGGTGAAGGAACAACAGCTCGAGAAGGGTGAGAGCGCCGTACACCAATCCCTATAAAGAAGAGATTAACTGCCCTATAGACTAAACTTTAACCTTTCTTATGTTATCGAATAACGAAAAAAATACTTCTTAGCTATTTAATAAACTCCAATATCCAACTTTCTCATAAGAAAATATGGATATTTTAAATTTTAGGTTAAGTTTAAGGTGAAGTTTAAGGTAGGTAATGAATTAAGGTCTTACTTACTATGCAGAATATATATAAAAATTATAAAATAAACGACATCCCAAGTAAAAATATAAATTCGCATCCAGTACAAAACGAAAGAGAACACGGATATGTATACACTCCCCCAATTAGTCATGAAAATTACCCCTCAGTCAACAATGTACTCATCCATCCCCCCTAAAATATGTACAGCTCCCAGTTCATAATAGAATCTCTGTTGAGGACGCCGGTATCAAGTTTCTTTTCCCCACTATTTACCCGTGAACTGATGCCAGTTTCTGGAACTGATGGGATATCGATTGTATAAATCTTGTGTGAGATCTAGCTAGTGCGAGTAGGCTGTTCAAAATGGTTTAGTGGTGGTGGAGCCGGGTTTATACCATAGGTGCTACTGCCCTTAGAGCTCGTATTGCTGTTTGGTTGGATCCCTCGAAGACTATCGGATGTATCAAAGTTTATTCCATAAGGATTGTTATGAGCCGGGTAAGGGAAAGGCATTGGAACGAAACTGAATGGTTGAAAGTAGATCACATATGATTTAAAATCATACTTTGCTTCTTTGCTCAAAAAGTAGCTATAAGCCACGGCTAGCTTGGTCGTTCCAAGACTTTGATTTGTAAATATTAGCTTCTACGAGGAATTAAGTAGAATGGTAGGATGAGGTATTTACTTACTGTGGTTTAGAAGATATTGCATACGCATACCCCCAACTAAGCAGATCTTTTCTGTCTTTCAAGTCTAGAGCGAGCCAGCTGTTCAAACCTACAGGATGATCTTTCATGCCTGGATCCAGGGGGTGGATATATATAATGCGATAGTAACTTCCATGAATGAAGATTTGTAGTGGCGGATCTGCTTCGATCTTCTGGTTCAAAGGCATTTTTACGGTAGAATCGCAAGTTGTTGCACGATGAGTTAGTTTATGAAACTCTACGTAAGCAGGGAGATACATAAGACATTGGATGCCATTTCCAATATCTATGCGGACTGGCGACACGGCTTTTACGTCGAAATCATGAGTACTAGATCCTGGCCTTTTAGGCTTGAGTGGTGACGCGAAACCCTGTTGTGGGTTAGGCACTACAGGAAGTTGGCCATCGCATCTTTGCATAGGATAGCCCATAGGATGGCTTAGAAGAGAGGTTAGTCCGTACTCACCTATTTATAAAGCAGGGAACGGAAGAAAATGTGTTTGCTTACGACGAGGTCCGGTTTACATTTTGTGCGGTATAAGCACAATTGGAAGAACAATGAGGCTGAGCTACTCTATGTGAAGACGTTTTGAGGTGATTCACCTTAGTAAACAAACAGACAAATGGATTTGAAGGCTTTATAGTGGGATTGATCGACTTTAGACGCGCAGCCTCATGAGATTCTATGGGCTTCTTTTTCTCGTCGGTTGCATTATAACTCAAAGCTGGGTCGTAAGAAACTTGAGGTGATCTCTCAGATTCAAGAGCTGAGTGATTATCTAGAGTATCTGGCACTGACTCGCTGGCTGTGGCGGCTGGGCATTTACCCTTTCTTTCCTCAGCCCGGTGTAGGCAGTGAAATCCTTCCCGCGGTGGGTCGGCGAGTTTGTATTCCCAGTGGGAGACTTCAGTTCTATGGGGATTATTGGACGATGTTGGCTGTCTAGATATGGATCCCGGTATAATGTAAGGAGCTTCAAGAGCAGCGCACTTAGTACTATCTTAACTTGTAAACGGGTGCCCAACCTACCTTTGGTCACAACTAACCCCTGCTTATATAGACGGGCTGCTCCATCATCATATAATCTCTTATGGTCGTTTTGGATTTCTTCATGGTAGTTGATGCCATGTTGGGAGAGAATCGAAGAAAGGCAATGAATATAGTCAACACAATGTTTCAACTGATCAGAGACGCAGTGTGGGTTATGAGAGGTTTCTTCCTCATCATTTGGGGTTTGTGTCACCTCCTTGCGGAGAGCTTCGAGGGCTGAAGACTTTTCGATGACGGTGTCAGTAAGAGCTGTGATTTCTTGATTCAATAAATTAATCTCATTTTCTTGTGAAGAAAGTCGAGCCTTCATCGAAGAAAACCGCTTTCGCAGAAAGCTAAACCTCTTTGCTACGGCGTTATCAATGTTCCCGTCTGTGAGTGATTGTTTTTCTTGTACGGGCGCATCAGAACTGCTATCGACCTGGGTCTTCTGTTCGGGGTTCTGTCGCGAAGGAAAATCCATGACCCAGCTTGACTCCGAATCAGACCTATCTAAACTCATATTCCCTAGCTCAGTAGATACATCTGCAGGAGATCCTTGCTCTTGGGGTGTACTGCACGTGCCCAAACCCGAGGACGAGAAACCGAACTTCATTGCGGAGGCTTGTCGTTCTTCACCTACTTTGCGAGAATAAGCATCTACAATAGACAAATCGAATCGAGAATGGCTTACCGTCTTGATGATTTTGCGGACGCCGTAGGGCTTAAGGATGGGCGACAATAGGCGACAATAGGCGATAATACTCTGATACTGTCCCAACTTAATGTTTCGCAAAAGTAGAAATCCAGGAACGAAAATACCACTAGAAGAACGGATGTGCGAAAATTTAAGCTGGAGAGAGAAGAAGAACAAGTGAGAAAAAGGATTGTATGCCCAGTAAAAGTAGTCTAACTCGCTTGGTGTTAACACCCAGTCACCCCTCCAATGAACATAGTCTAGAGAATTCCAAGGTCTAGAGCGCGTGATAGTAAATAAGACAGTTATGATTCAATGCTAGGACACTTGGACCAACCAAACAGGTATAGTGCTAGACGGCGCCAAAGGCTAGCTTTGGGGTATCTTGAATATTGGAACATACCCGGGAAAATAGGCAATGCATTCGGGGAGTGACAGTGAAATTGCGAGTTCTATCCCTTTATGGAACGCAAAGTTTGACATTAGGAGAATAACTTTGGAAGGGAAAGTAGAGCGTGTACTATAGTAATGATAAGTAGAACCAGCTAAATTATTCCTCACTGCCAGAGTAAGTTTATTCAGAGGCGTCATACAAAATTTGGGAAACCTGGGTGGCACACTAAGCAAGTCCAGCTCTCGACGGTGCGTAATTCTGAGACGACTTGGCCCAACTTGGAACCCCACGAAAGCACACCGAGGTACAAACTAAATGAAACTATACACAGGAAAAGGATTGACTGGAGGTTCACTGAAATTGTGTTGTATGAAACTCAACATGAGGCAGAACTCACGTAGCTCACGAGAAGACAAGATATCAAAAAGTAGAGAAGAGATGTCGTTGAAAGTTCACATTCCGAACTCCTTATCCGGACTCCGCAACATCCCTGTCAGCAGGTTGGACTTTCCCAATATAGTAACAAGTCTCAACCTCAAGCAACCTATCAAGATAGTTGAATTTCCATTGTAGTAGTTTGATTGACTCATGTTAAGTTCTTTCCAAAAAGTATAAGAACTATCTATTCATCTATTAAGACTGTGTTATAATTTCAAGAACATATTTCTTCCATCACGCTTAACACCTGATCAAGATGAGTGACGCCGATTCTCCCTCCTACCCAAAACTTCCTCGTAATACCATAAATCGATATGGAAAACCGCGTGGTAAGAAATATTTAAACTACTTTCTACATCCAATCTCAATAATCTAACAAACAAACGAGGAAAATACGACTACCAAACCATCCACCAAATCGTCAACACCGTTCCCGTTCTACATGTCTCCTTCCCAACCCCCGATCCCTCAGACCCCTTCCCAGCCATGCTCCCCATGCTAGGATTCATGGGTTCCTTTGAAAACCCCACCTCCCCCCTCTCCGAACCACAGGACCTCTACCTTCACGGCTACATCTCCTCCCGGCTCATGAAACTCTCCTCCTCTCCATCATCATCATCAGAAGAAGAAGAAGGAGAATCCGGTCTCCCCCTCACAATAGCTGCCACCCATCTCGACGGCCTAGTCCTAGCTCTAACCCCCAACCACCATTCCTACAACTACCGTTCCGCAATTCTCCACGGTTATGCTCTTCCCGTCACAGATCCCGAAGAGAAAATATGGGCGCTGAAGAATATTACAAATGCAGTGATTCCCAGTCGATGGGAGAATAGTAGGATACCGCCTACGAAGACGGAAATGACTAGTACGCAGATTATTAGGGTTAGGATTATAGATGCTAGTGCGAAGGTTAGGGAGGGGGGACCGAGTGATGATAGAGCAGATTTGAAGGATGAGAGGTTGAGGGAGAGGGTTTGGACGGGGGTGGTGCCGACGTGGGTGAGATTTGGGGAGGCGGTGGAGGCGGTGGGGAAGGAGGAGAATAGGTGTGGAGAGGTATGTTGAATTGGGTGGAGAATTGGGGATATCTTGTGCTTGTGTTTGAAGTCAACAGCTAATGAGATGTAGTTACCGGCTTATATTAAGGATTATTTGAAGGAGCAAAATGAAACGGGTGAGAGGAATGCTTTGGATGCGATCAAAGGATCGAAATGAAGAAACAGGAGGGAACTATTTTGGAGTTATCATGGGAGATGAAAAACAGAGTGCCTGAGAACCTTGATACCCGATTGGGAAGAATACCAGTAGGAACTTTCTGCTCTCGTCTTAAATCATTTTGTATCGTTGCTGTGTAGCCACACAAACAGAACTAGTCTATCTCATCTTCCACTTCTGCGCCGTTTCCTTCTCCTCTCCAAATCTCCACTTGACACCTACATTCAAAGCTCTTGAGTTATCCTCCGGAACCTCATATTCAATCTCTCCCGTCAAGACCGCACCTTCTCTTCTCCCCAATGGTTCTTGCTTCAAATTATCAACCAACAAAACACCTTGCTTCCAATGCGTCTCCTTCCCATATGGTCCCGTGGTAAATGCATTTCCTTTCGTACCCTTCTTCTCCCATTCCTCAGCTTTAGCATCGATTGGAACAACATCTTCTCGATTAGGCATAAGAAACGTATCAAACCAAACACAAAATCCATCTAGAGAATCAATTTGCATCTTGAGCTTTCCCTCCCACTTTTTCTTGAAGGTGAGATCTTTGACAGTCGTGCTGTGTAATTTGAGTTGTAGGAATGGATAGGGTTCTGCGCAAATCGTTGAGGCTGGCATGTGTAGAACTAGAGCCTCGTCATAGATTCCTGCTTGCATAGCTTTCATGTCGAATCCGTACACATCTCTCCAGAACGCCACATGATCGGTGATATACTCCTGATCTGCAACAGGTGCAATCCACATATTCATATGACTAGGGACCATAAGTCCATCATCTTTCAAATACTTATCTCTAGCATAAAGAACACTATCTAGCATGGCTTCATATAATAAACAATATCCCATCCATTCGCTGACGATGATGTCAACTTTATCAACGGGCAAGTTGATTTCTTCGACTTTACCACGGAGACAGGTGATGGTAGTGCTCAGATTGTTGTTGAAGACGTTTTCACGGGCCTTGTTGATGATTTCACTGTTGTCGACAGCATAGACGTGAGAGGCTCCAGCTTTAGCACAGAACATGCTGAGAATTCCAGTGCCGCACCCGACGTCGAGGACGGTCTTTCCGGCGAAGAGGTGTTTGTTGTTATAGATGAAGTCACGGTAGGCGTCCGTACGGACTGCGTCTTTCAACATGGTTTCATGGATGTCTAAATTATTTAGCATTAAGAAGGCGAACAGTGAGATTCAGGAAGAGACTAACCGTTGTAAGAGTATGAGCTGAAATAATGACTATCATCATCTCTCTTCTCCTCTTTCTTCTCACTGGACCCAGACTTAGAATCCTTTGAGTTCCACCGTTCATCCAAAGTATCTGAGACTGTTGCTCGGTAGTTTTCGAATTGGAGATGGACCTTTCTTAATTCTTCCTCCAACTCCGAAACCCGACTGACAAGCTCTCCCGAATCATTGGCCACACCCTTTCCCTTCTCTTCCTGAACACCCTCAGGAAGGTCATCCAGACTGAAAAGCACCGCATCATCCTCCAAGATTGGCTTCAAATATTTCTCATCCTCGAAATCCTCCTTCTTCACATCTTCGGTGACTTTAAGTCCGCTATGGACTTGAGACCGAATATAATTGACCAATTTGATATTGCCATAGAAATCCAGACCTAGCTTTCTTCTGACAGCAAGAAAATCAAAATTGTGGTTTTCTTTGCAATGCTTCAGCATTTGTTGAAGATCCAGGAATACCTCATCGTCTAACAATGAGATGAACGGCGTCTCTTCCACATCAGGCTCAGCATCAAGCCAACCCTCATCGTCTTTAGCATCGAGTACATCTGAATTGTCCGAGCTTCCAGATGAGGGCGCATACTGTGCGCTGGCGGGAGTAGGGTCTGGCATCACAAAAATTTCTTTGTGGGTGAGGATGCAAGGAAGACTTGGCTTTAATTATTTACTTTCTCGAATTTCCGATTCTCCTAGTGGTGTTGGCGTTTGACCTAAGAGGACCCCTGCACATAAAAGTCTCTTATGGGACTTTTCACCCTCACCTGCTCCTGTCAATCGTGACGTGACGCGATAGTCACATGGCGATAACGGCAGCTGTAGCTTCGCAAGAACAGGAGCCAGAGCACCAGAAACATAGATAGGGTGGCTGCGGGGAACAGAGAAACGAAACCTGCGAAGCCACTCGCACTCGCCCCTGCGCGGGACGTCTGCTTGCCTGTCTTTCGTGGGGGAAGATCCGCAGTAGGTGGAGTTTCGTGATGTTCACTGGTTGCTGTGGACTGCGGACTGGCCAGCAAGGGTTGGCTTGAGCGCTTGACCAAAACATTGGAGAAGGAGCCACAGACATTGCAGACCACCCAAAGGACAACTCGAGAGCCGGAGTGGAAACCTCATTCTTAATTCATTGTGTGTTATGCCTATCCCCTCGACTCTTGCTCCTCTATCGACCCGACTTCTTCGTCGTTCGCCCATCGATCGGGTTCAGCGAGATCCCATCGCGCCATTGTAAACACTGCCAGCACGGAGCTGTCCCCCCATTCAACGCCCCAAATATGTCGTTCTTTTTTGGCAAACGTCCTCGGACGAATACTGTTGACCTGCCCAAGCAGGCAAAGGAGCAGATACTGAAGATTGATGGGCCTGGAGGGGCTGCGAAGGTGGGACCGACCTGCGAGATGCCCCTGGATGCGAGCTAACTGAGAGACAGGCCGAGGAACTGGCCAAAACATTGGGGCAGATGAAGTACGTACTGCAAGGCACCCAAGGTACTTTCTCTCTCCCTCCCATGCGCAACCATTGGAGAATGTCCTGACCATGAATTATAGAAGCCGATGCGAATCCCGAACAGGTGTATTCTCTCGTGACTGGAATGATTCAAGAAGACCTTCTATATCAACTCGCACTAAACCTATGGCGTCTACCATTCGAGTCGAGGAAAGATGCACAAGTCATATTCTCCCACGTTCTGCGATTTCGACCTCCATCCGTGTCGCCGAAGAGTGAACCCCTGGCTTTGAGTTATGTTATCAATAATCGCCCGGAGGTACTGGTGGAACTCTGCAACTGCTACGACCACAAAGAAAGCGCTACACCTGCGGGAACGGTCTTGAGAGAAGTCTTGAAGAGCGATGCGGCTGCTGCCCTGATATTATACGACGATCCAGTCGAGGGAAACCTAGGCAAGGGGCTCAGCAATATACAACCAGATGTGAAGCAAAGCGGAAAGGGTGTATTCTGGAAGTTCTTTGGATGGATTGATCAAGGCTCTTTCGAGGTTGGGGCAGATGCCTTTACGACATTCAGAGTAAGTTGGGCTTCCTGTTTTGGCTCGCAATTTACTTACTCAATGACAGGAAATTCTCACCAAACACAAGTCAATTGTGGCACAATACCTCTCTACGAACTTCGATTATTTCTTCGACAAATACAACAATATGCTTATCAAGTCCGAAAGCTATGTCACCAAGAGACAGTCCATCAAGTTGCTGGGCGAATTATTACTCGACCGAGCAAACTATACGGTAATGACGGCGTACGTGGATCGTGGAGAGCACCTGAAGATCTGCATGAATCTATTGAGAGACGAGAGGAAGATGGTACAGTACGAGGGATTCCACGTATTCAAAGTTTTTGTCGCCAACCCCCACAAGTCGATTGCGGTGCAGAAGATACTGCTGATCAACCGGGAGAGGCTGTTGTCATTCTTGGAGCATTTCTTGGAAGATAGGACGGACGATGAGCAATTCATTGATGAAAGGGAATTTTTGATCAGACAGATCAAGACTATGCCTCCAAAGCCCGTCGAGCCAACTCAGAAACCAGCATTGTTTGGTTCGAGGTCGGATTCGAACTAGTGTTGGGGTTTTTGGGACAGATGGATGGATGGATGGATGGTGGATGATACAGCTGGTGGACATATGGGCATTGCAGGATATTCTGGTCTGGTCTGGAGTTTAGGGCATTGGGACTCAAGTACTGATAGCGATCACTGCCATTGTAATTAGAACAGGAGTTCAGAGACATGACCTGCGAAAAGAATTGGAATTCCCGCGAAGGAGCTGGTGTCGTGCAGCCTTGTGTCAGAAAGCGAGTTGATGACATGGTGTGTTGAACAAGTTTCCATGCACCTGTTTGATGTCTCTCCAAAAGCGGCACCACGTAGATAATGCCCTCATGGCTGACAGAGGTAAATCTGGAGGATATATTTTCTTTTTGCTCGCATGAATGGGTCGGGCAGCAGAGAGTGGGTTTGGCTCCTGCCTATTCAGGTGGGTATTGTCCGCTGTGCTCGCAGAATGGTTTGACAATGACAGTGCCCTCGATCCTACAGGGCGAGCCTCCCAAGCCTCCGTTGCAAAGGGATCCTCCATATGCCCTCTAAAGGGGCCTCTGCGTCTCTCCCCTCCGATTCGCATCCACAGTCCCACAGCCTCGTCCCAAGGCTGAACGGCCAGGGCCCCGCCAGCCAATCCCAATCCCGTTAGCCCGCAGTGAGGCCATCAGCACCCTGCCGTCCCGGCTAGTATCGCGTACCGCCCTCGAAATCGACGTTTTAACGCGACGGGCATTATCTCGCAGTTATACACAGCACCGTGTCACACAGTCCAGCAGCACACTTACCCGTTCCAGACACACATACACACCCTTTTATCCAAAATTCTGATAGCAGCCGCCGTGTAAAACCCCAACAACATGCAAGGACAATATCGCCCCTTTCCCCAGCAGGCGCCCCAACGCAGTCCTCATGCCGCTCAGACGAGAAGGGGAATTGGTACGTGGAGTTTTCCTGTTGCTATTATTTTTGGATTTGTGTATTTAAGGTCCCCGAGCCTATGTTGCTCCCGCGCGCAGCACAAAATCTACCTCACCCAGGGCTTTGTGGAAGGTAGAGGTGCAAGGCGGAAGGGAAGAGCGCTTTGATTGTTTTTTTTTGCGCGCGACACGGAGGAAGGTGTGATTGCATGCAATCAAACTTGCACTGGAAACTCTAATTTTGTTCTGAAATCACCTTTTGGGTTTCCGGCGGTTTGGTTCAATTGATGGATGGATTGTTAATGTCTTTTCCCGGAATAGGACCCATGATTTCTGGAGGAGGACACCCACAGAATTCATTGACACCAGCGCAAATGCAGGCGAGAGAACAGGCGCAAATGCAGGCCAACGATCGGGCGAAGATTCGGGCGAGGAAACCGACGGATAAGAACATTCCGGACGGGGTGGAGGGGTGTGTTATTGGAGATGGGGTGCAGAGATATAGGGATTTGAGGGAGCTGGAGAGGAGATTGGATTCGGCGATGGTGCGGAAGAGGTTGGATATTCAGGATTCGGTGAATAGGAATGTTCAGGTATGGATGGGGATGTTTGTGATTGAGATATGTGTGGAGCTGACTGATGTGTTTTTGCAGCGTTACAGGACTTTGAGGATCTGGATTAGCAATACGGTGGAGGATCAACCTTGGCAGGCGGATACTCTTGATGTGGATGCTTTCGATTTCAGCACCAACATGGATTCTTCATATCGAGTCAAGATCGAAGGACGTTTGTTGGATGAGGAGGAAGATGATATGGATAGCGATGACAGTGACGATGAAGATGAGGCTGCGGATGGAGATGCTATGGATGAGGATGGGAAAGAGAAACCAAAGAAGATCAAGGCGCCTCCACACCAGTACAAGCTGTCGCATTTCTTCAAGGCGATGACGGTCGATTACGATAGAAGTAAGGTTAAGGATGGGTCGGATCAAAGCGTCGAATGGAAGAAGCCAGCAGTTGCACCAAACACAGCTACTCTCCCTAATGCGGCCGATTTCGATCAATTGGAGTTCAAGAGAGGAGGCGATGAGAATATCAACATTGTCATCAATCTCACTCGCGATGAGCATCCTGAGAGGTTCCAATTGAGCTCCATACTTGCAGATATCCTGGACACCGAAGTTGCAACTCGAGCGGATGCTGTTATGGGAATCTGGGAGTATATCAAGGCAAATAATTTACAAGCGGATGATGAGAAGCGATCTTTTGATTGTGATGATAGGTTGAAAGCAGTAAGTTAAACCCACTCGATCGATTCTGCACTCCAAACTGACATCTATAGCTCCTCCAACAAGAAAATGGATATATCCCCTTCATCCCAGAATCAATAATCCCCCACATGACGACCCTCTCACCCATCAAACTCCCTTACACCATCCGTGTTGACAAAGAATTCCACGAAAACCCTCAACCTACAATTTACGACATCCGTGTCCAAGTTGACGATCCTCTCAAAGCTCTTCTAACATCCTACATCACTAATCCCACTTATTCACACACTCTTCGAACCATCACCCAACTAAATGACCACACCGCGCTGCTGATGCAAAAGATTACAAATTCGAAAAGTAAACATACTTTCTTTGATCAATTGTCTAAGGATCCTACAGGATTTATTGGGAAATGGTTAAGTAGCCAGAAAAGGGATTTGGAGATTATTTCTGGTGAGGCAAGTAGAGGTGGTGGAGAGGATGCTAGTGGTGATGAATGGAGGAGAGGGGGAAGAGATGGAGTTTGGGGAACAGAGAATGTGAGGGAAAGTGTTAATTTGTTGGTTGGGAGTAGACAGGCTAAGATCTAGACCATGTCTTTTTCTCGCCCTAGTCCCTCTTTTCTTTGGGGTATCTTGATCATTTGGGGATGGAGTTCGCGGGTGCTTTGAAAGAAGGGATATGCATGAGTATGAGTATATGTCTGAATAGTTTTAGCAATAAACAGAAAAGAATTTATCCCATCCATTGATTCCATCTTCATTCCCTATTAACTCCCCCCCCCCCTCAACTCTCCATCTCCTTCATCCACCTCTCATTCTCTTCCTTCCATTCCTCCCTCCATCTCTTAAGTGGTGGCCTACCCTTAACCAAATCCTCTACACCCTACAATATCCTCTTCCTATCTATCTCCTCCGTAACATCATCATCAGGACAAATAATATAGAATTCCCTCTTCTTCATCCTCTCAAATAGATATTCGATGACTTGATCAGGAGACTATGCTCTATCTGGTTTCTTAGCAGGTGTTGAGGCGAAAGGAATGTTTCCTGATAGACCGGTGAATGTCCAACCGGGTATTAGGAGATGTGTTGATGTTGAGGGTGAGGATTTGGAAAGATCGCTTTGAAGAAAAAAAGGGGGGGGGATTGTGTTAGTTTAGTTTAGTTTAATTTTAAGGAAGGGGGAGGAGGGGGAGATACAATGATAAATGTTCAGCTAATGTCTTAACGGCACTTTTACTTGCATTATAAGCTATATTACCCGGTGGATTCGTAATCCCTTGTTTCGAACCCGTGATAATAATACTAGTTTCTCCATTCCCATTCCCATTCCCATTCCCATTTTCATTTCCTTTTTCTAACGCAGTAGCAGTGGCGGTAATATATGGAAGAAATGTCGAAATTCCATTTATAACTCCAAAAAGGTTAACATCCATTATCTTCTGGAAATAAGATGGATCTGTCCAGGATCCTTTAAGTCCTATTCCGGCATTAAGAACGAGGAGATCTAAAGTCCCTCCTAAGGTTTTAAGAGTTTCCTATATCATCAGTCAGTCTTATTAGCTCTTAACTTAACCTCTAATCAACCCCTTTCACATCATCCTCGATAAACGAAAAAAATCAGATAAATAAATAAATAAAATTAACCTAAACTCACAACAATTCTCCCCCACTCCTCCAAAACACCAACATCCATCTCCACAATCTCCACCTCCCCATTGATATTCTCCTTTGCCAATTTAAGAAGAGAGGAATTCTTATCCGCGATAATAACTTTCATTCCTTTTTCGGCACATTTTTGAGAGAGGGAGAGACCGATTCCGGAGGCTCCTCCGGTTATTATTGCGGTGTTGCCGGGGGAGAAAACTGGTGGGAGGGAGGATGTGGAGGTATACATTTTAATTGGTGGTGAGAGGGAAGGGGTTGGGTGGGTTTGATGTGTGAGAGGAGGAGAAGGAGTGAGGTTGTGGGGGAGGTGAGTTTTATTGGTGGTTTTTGAAGAAGGAAGATTGGGAAGGATTGGTTTGGTGAGGGGGATCCTTGACGTTGATTTGATTTCAGAAAAAGAAATGGAATGTCTGAAGTGAGAGGAGAGTAGCTACCCATATATTATGTGATGTATTATTCCTCGGATATATGAAGAGGGGAAACTAATCTTAACACCGAACCACGTAGGTCCCCAACGACCACCTCCACATATCAAGTTTGTAACATCTTAACTTGATACTGCACTATCCACATCCATAATAAAAGGTCTCAGGAGAACATCTCAATCGCATTCAAAAATCTCCAGACAGGTTCTTTGCCTTTCAATATCTCTCTAATATACATCCCCCAAAAAAAACTTTCTTCTCAACCACTTCTTCTCTCAACTCAAAAGGCAATACATGAATCTTCTTCAACTCTCTCTAACAACTGAAATCCTCATTTAAGGGGCACAGAAAATTAAATAACGTAAAAAGCCAACCACCAACCCAAACCACCAAAACCCGGACGTGAAATTCTTAGCGCGATAGATCTAGCCAAGAACGCTTTTGCAATGCAGCCAAAAAGAAAATCCACATGAAAATTTCGCAAATTTGTAGACGCGGGCAATTAGAGAAGCCTCTTCCATCCACCCCCCATAAAAATAAAAGAAGAAGAAAAGAAACCACTAGAAGAGCTCCAAAAGAGATGAGTCTTGATAATCATAAATGTATAGCCCAATTCGTTGAAAGGAAGAATGGGATGCAAGAAATGAACCAGATCCAGCGCCGCGCTACCAATGCCCAATAAAAATAAACTAAGTTCTGAAAATGCAGCAAATGGCTTCCTCTTTTTTGGGAGCTCATACTTTTCTAGCACGAGCGAGATGTACTATTAGCTCGTGAGAGCAAGATGACTATTAAAATGGCGTTGAAAGGCCATTTTTGGACTGGCGTTTGCTAAATCGATGAATCTTCTTCGATGCTTTCTCGGATGCATCATCTCCTCCTAGGCTTGCCTGACTCTTAGTCAAGTGATTTCTTCCCGAACGATCTGCCACACCAAATCCTTCTGGATAATTGCCATTTCCATGAAGAGTGCTGCTTGGACTAGAGACCGAAGAACTCATGTCGAATCCATCACTGTTGTAAGAACCGACCATGCTCTGCGAAAGGGCCATATCTTTAGCACGTTCAATAGACTCGATCCATTCCTGAGCAGAGGTTTTGGAAGGGTCTCCAGTGATGGTTGAGCTCTTGGTGTCCTCAAACATATAGTGTGTACTCCGCTAAAGAGAAAGGTTAGCTAAAACTATAAACTGATGATAGATAACTTACTGTGTCAACGCTCCACACCTCCTGGCCCTTGGCATCAACTTGGGTTTGCCATGCACATTCGGATGCTAGGAGCGATATTTCCGTTTTTGTCTTCTTCTCGTCCCCACCAGCAGCAGCAAGAATTATTCTCGCGCTAGAAGTAACCATGACAAGCCTCTGTCGTTTCTTGGTGCCAGTACCACCGAAGAACCTAGAGAATCCCCTCTTTTCGTGACTGTCATGATCACCACTCTTTGACGTTGGACTGTGGGGTAATGGAGTAGAAGATACCATCAAATTACCAAGTTTGAGTATCCTTTCATTATTCCGGGTCAAGACTGGAGACCATTCAATATCAAGTTGGGAAGGTGGAGGTAACTCAGTAATAACTCTGGGCTGCGGTCTCTGGTTTCCATTGGAAGAGTTCGGAGGTTGTGGCGTCCGGGATGAGGGGATTTGTTGTGGACTTGAATATCCGTTAAGTTTGATGAGAGTAGGTTCTTGAGGGGGTGGAATATACGGCTTTAGCCGAGGAGCTTTTAGCCTCCAAAGACCTCGACCCCATTGGATTCCATCAAAGAATTCGTGGTTTTTAATATGTTCAATTGATAATCTTCTTTGGGGATCAAGCACTAACAAACGCTCGACCAGATCCCTTGCGACGGGGGGAAATCCAGGCGGAAATTCGTAGTCCAAAGCCACAATCTTTTGGAAAGTCTGATACTCGTTTCCAGCCTTGAAAGGAGGTCTTCCAGTTAAGAGCTGATAGATTATGCAACCAAAGGCCCATAAATCACTGGCCTTGCATGCACTCTTATCTGTCAGTAATTCAGGGCTGACGTATTCTGCTGTCCCAACAAAGGAACGTGCTCTGGTCGACTCATCCTCTTCCCTTTGGCCAGCAATATCATATGGTTTCGATGGCTCCTTAGGTTTTCTTGGATCCGGAAGCAGCTTGGCAGTACCGAAATCGGTGATTTTAATGTGCATTTGGTCATCCAGTAGCACATTTTCGGGCTTGAGATCTCGGTGTATCACACCCCTGTTGTGCATATGTTCAATCGCATCGAGGATCTGAGCTCCGTAGAATCTTGTACACTCCTCGTCAAATGACCCGATCTTCTTCAAAACTCCCAGAAGCTCCCCTCCGCTGGCGATATCCAGTACATAGTATAGAGATGAGCTATCCTGGAACGTGTAGTACAGACGGACTATACCCGGGTGCTCGGTCAATCGATTGAGAGTATCCTTCTCAATATTCACGTACTTGATCTTCTTCTCCTTGATAATGTGCTTCTTGTCCAAAATCTTCACTGCGTATTCCTTCAAAGTCTGGCGGTCGGTTGCAAGCACTACGGTACTGTAGGATCCCTCGCCCAATGTTCTGCCAAACTGAAAATCTCTCACGCCCTTCTTGACCTGACGCAGCACCTTGTTTCCATTGGCGTCTATTTCCTCCCGCACTCCTACAGCAGCGCCTTTATCTTTCCATTCTTCGGAGCTGGGCATCAGATTTCCCTCAAGGTCGTATCGTGGCATTGAATTATTCGAAGGGCCGGGAAGTGCATCTATATGACCTCCGCCCATGCCTCTTGAACTCCGCCTGGGTGGTAGCGGACCGTTTCCAGTGGGGATAGAAGGATTTTGGATGTAAGCCCGCTCTCGATGGCTTGGTTCCCGAGATGGAACACCTGCTTGCATGGCAGTCCCCCCTCTAGAGTCACTTCTTGATGGCATGCCCTGCATTGAAGACCTAGATGATTCGGAACGTAATCTGTAAGAAGGCTCGCGTGAAGGCATTGCATTTGGGGGAGGGTGGGCTGAATATACGCCCGACACTGGGCGGGATGACCCTGGGGGTGGGTAGCTTCTCGGGCCGTTGTGACTGGGACTCGATTGGTAGGGTGGGAATTGGGCTTGCTGTTGAGCCTGGTGATTGAGCGGCATGTTCAGTGGCATTGACTGTCTGTACGCTTTCGCAGCAGCTGCTCGTGCTGTAGCTTCGTTGCTGTGCGATTTGGGATACGATTCGCTGCCGCTCGAATCCGAACGCAGATTGGCCTGCCTCGAGTCGGGATATCGTGGAGGAGTTCTCGTGGGGGGAGGAGGGTCGACAGCAGACTCTCCGCGGCGGAGGATGTTGAAGAACGAGTGACGGCGGGACTGAGATTGCGACTGGGGATCGGTGATGGAGCGGGCCTCCTTCGTAATGGGCGTAGGCGCACTTTGCGGATTCACGACGTCGATGGGGCCGGAGGGGGGAGGAACGAAAGCGGACGTATTCAAACTGCTGGAGTTCGAGAGCGAGTGCGAGGACTCTGCGGGCTCTGCTGAGGCTCCAGGAGAAGAATCATCGGGGTTGGCGATGCGTAAGCCACCAAAGGACTTGGAGAGACTTAGGTCGTCCTCCATGGCCGACGACGCCCTGCGGGAGAAGTGGCTGTGGGCAGCTCGAGTTCCCGCGCCCCTGGGACTATCTCATACTACCTCTGCAGTGTTCCCTGGGCGAGGACGAGAGCAGGACGAGGGCTCGATCGGTGTCCCCTGGAGGGTGTGCGGTGGTGGTGGAGCCTCGAGAAACCAAGGGCGGAGGAGGGAGCAAGAGACAATGGTGGCGGGCGTGTTGAAACTGGCAGCCGGAAGTGTTGCAGAGGTGTGGGTGTTGGTTGAGTTGGGTTGGGGCGGTTCTGTTCCTGGGCGATGGAAACGGTCGGTGCTAGAGGCGGCGGGGGAAATCACGGCGCGCACGACTGATTGGGCGAAGGACGGTCATTTCGTTAAGGCTGGTCGGTGGGCGGCCAGAGGTCTGTTGGTGGCTATAGATAGGGAGCTAGTCTGCGGTGGGAGTCGAGTCGATAAATGAAGGAAAGGCCCTTCAGGCATTGCCATGTTTATACGTTCCCGAAGTCACCTCAGGCATTCAATGCGTGGAAGTAGCTACCATCTATTTATAAAAAGCGAGTCTGGAATACAGTGCGAGCTAAAATTGGTGGAAAAATATGAAAAGCGATTTAAAGCCCCGAGGAGGTTTTCTCTCCCATCTAATGCGCTCGTTAATGCCCTTTACAATAGGTGGTATCAGAGCGGCATCCTGCGTATGGCAGGCCGCAAGCAAAGAACCATTTCCTCCAGGCCCGATGGGACAACCTAGCGGAGACTCTACCCAAGGCCGAGATTTTGATAGTGCTTCACGAAAGCTAAACAATTTCGAAAAATCCAGCCGACTAAAAAGGAGAGTCGAGAGAATCCTAACCTTCCAAGTGCAGCGGATATATATTGCGTTAAAGAATACCCAGAGGTAAGATCAGAGCCCAGTTCCCAGTAAGCCAACTATAGCGTTGCGCAATACTTCCCCAGACCTAACCCGCAGTTCTACGCAGATCAGCATGGTTTCACTCCCGTCAGCCGCGTTACGAAATCCCGTCCATTTTCGGCGAGAGCTCCTGGACCAAACAGGTTATACTCTTGGACAGGGTCCCGAGAAGAGAGAAATAGGATGAAGACAGGTGACCGGAGGCACAGGAAACGGGGGTTGGTGAGATTGGGGCTCAGCACTAATTTACCCCCTCGCTCGCAATCCACTACTCTCGGCACGCCCCTGCGCCTTGGAAACTCAAAATTGGTAAGCAATGTGCTTTGGCTAGCCGTTGTTTCCCTGATCAAAAGCCATCATCTCTACGCGAGTTTGCAAACTTCCAAAACTTCGCCTAGTCATCATGTGTTACCCTAACTTCCCACGAGGTAAAAATATTGACTAAGTCTCGCTATCTATCTAACTTTCAAACCTACATCGAACTGGATGAAATCTTTCTCCGTTGATAACTTTTCCCTTTTACTTTCTACGATAATGCGGCTCAAACCAGACGGTGCAGGGAAGAAGGGACCTCTGAACGTGCCTTCCCTTCGGCATCGTCCCGGTCTCTCCATACTATATCTTTGTTTCAATCTCTTGTTTGCTTCATTTGCACACAATCAAAATATTACAATCTCTTCACAGCCAGAACATTCTCCTTCATTTCATGCACCACTCTGAAAATGATTCGGCTACCTCTAACCGCCATCAGCCTCAAGCCACGGGACGTCAAAGACTATGAAAAGCGCCAAAGACGCCGCAGAAACCTCGAGGTAGAAAGCCTGTTAAATGAATTCCCCGGCATCCCCATGGGTTCGTCTAGAGCTCGACAATTGGGAAAGGAAAAGCGAAATCCAGACCATCAGAATGGATACCAGAAGCCTCCTGAACATCCCTTGGAGAAGAGAATCTTGTCAGAGCCAATTTTGATGGCTGTCGTTGTTGATCCATCATACTGCACTTCAGACTCAAACGAGAGTCCTAACGTCACTGGAGACGAAGAAACCCTGGAGGAGACATCTGATCAGTCAGAAAGCTATCTTGAGGATGGGTCTCAAGAATTTCACCGTTCACCTACACAGCCTGAGGAGGACATCCTTTATACTGACTCTTTTCAAAGCCCTGACTCCGAAGATGGCAATGAGAGCCGCGTTCTTTCTACTTCTCTTGGTAAGTGTTGTCCTGTGTATTTACCGCTAATAAGTCACCATGCTTATTGTTGCAAGGCCCAAACGACGCATCAACTCCACAACAATTCTACGAGCACTCTCGATTTCGGCACAAATTTCCTCCCCCACGTTCTCCATTGTATCACTCAGAAGTTGCACCAAGCTCGCCGGAGCGTGCCGAAGCTCCAGAACTCCGACCTCATGGGATGTTTCGAGCTGCAGCCCATAGCACCCCAGGAATCCTATTCGGAACACCGCCCCGTCGGCCACCCAAAAAATTGAGACATCAATCTAACAGCTTTTCTTTCGATTCATCAGAGCGAGCAAGTGCCGCTTATGAGCAAGAGCGTGTAGCATCTGGATCTACAGACTGTGGTGCAGACAGGTTGGCTGACAACGTTAGCCTGCACGAAGAACTACGGGGAAGCTCGTTACAAAGCTCAAGAGCTGGTTCTGGGACATCGACACTCTCACGGTCAGAGAGAGGAGATGGCGAGGCTCTACAAAAGACCTATCTTTTACCAAAGACGTCGTCCTCCATTCCCGAGGAAGTTGAGGTTTCGGAGATAGAATACAATAGCAGCGGCGATGGCGGGGAGTTCGATTTGTCTGTTATAGCTTCCTCGCCCCAATTATCTTTGCCTCCCCCATTCTCCATGGTTGCTCGCAGCTGTTCAGAATCCGGATCCCTACCATCGCCCTCTAGAGGAGAATATTCGCCTGTTTTCCCGGCCACGAGCCCACTGCAAAGTCCTTCTATCACACCTAACAGAAGTGCAGGGGATACAAAAGAGATTGGCCAGCCGTCGAGTCCACCTTCGAGACAACAAAGCCTAGATAGAGATGCTAGCCGTTCGGTTAGTATATATCTTACTATCAATTATATCAGACTAATCACAAAATGAGCAGCCCATATCCCGTATGAGTCCTAGGGCTTTTGCTCAACGCATTCTCTCATCTGCATCTGTACGCATGAAGTCGCCTTTGAGTCGTGGACGAACACCTGACCGAGGTGTTTCATCTCCTGCTACTCTAAATCGCCGAAACGGATGGGCAGTATCGCCTGAGCACAGTCCATCACGATCTTCACCATTGACCGGAACTCCAGACCAAATTCAGGAGGACAGAAGCGCCACCCCCCAAACACCTCCCAGGCAATATCAAATCTACGACGATGCGGTTTCTCCTAGCACCCAACCCCAAACACCAGCGAACCTGCCAGAGGCACGACATCAATCCCGATATCATCCATCTTACACAGCACCCACGACGCGAAATGCCTGGAGGCGTGCTGCTGAAGTTATCAATAACAATGATGGTGTAAGCACTGAGGGCAGGAATCTACTTCGACAGATTTCACTCTCAATCCCAGCAAGGACTGGGCGTTTTCATTCACCTCGGGGTTTGAGAGTAGATGGGTTTCGGGGTCTATATGGTGGGCGGGAAAATGGCGACGACGAGCAGAATTGGGTAGACGGCGTGAGGACTGATAGCAATGATGTAGCATTCGCCAATAGTGAACAGGACCCAGACGATGGAATAATGATGAGAGAGACACCCGAGCCGGACGAGTGGAGGGTTGGTAGAAGAGGTTTTTATTAATCATGCATTATCCTAGATGCTGGTCAGTTATTTTATTCTTGATAAATCATTAATAGTATAAGAATACTTACTAGGTTGTAATTAACTGAGTCAGAGTTGAGGACAAAGCGAAAGCTTGATATCTCTAAGTACCTCCACGCAATAATAAGAATCCTTATGAGAATAGCAGATATTCCTCTTCTTTGATCCTTCGGCTCTCTCGGAGTCAGAACTTCTTTTTGGGCGTTTGATCATGCAACTAAGTCCAATTTGTAAGCTGATCGATCACTCTAGAGAATCGTCTAAAACTTACAGCTGAGAACGGACAGAGACACGGGTCAAAACAATCCAATGGGGACACCGGGAAGTTGATTTTCGTAGTTTGAAGAGCATACAATTGGTTCTTGCAATTGCACGAAATTTAATTGTCCTACCTCACTTTTGCCACTTAAATCGAAGTCAGATTCGGGCAGCTTTATGAAGTGCATAAGACCTAGGTTTTGAGGTTGGGTGCTGGCACATTTGCCACGCCCCGCAAAGGGGGATGGAGTCGAAATGGGTATTTACATGGGATAAGTTGTTATAGTCTGGGGCTTCGAAATTTTAAATATCGATGTTGTCTCTGCATCGCCTTGAATAGTTGCCCATTCCAAGTTTCCCCCCTGCCGTGGGGCGTGGGTGGCGGGCTGCGGGCGGAGAGAAATCACCGGTGCCAAACCTAATCTCGTTCACTGTCGTCATAGGCATCGTGAGAACGATGTTTATGATTGTCAGGATCGAGTCTGACAGGCTGTGAGTCCCAGGTGTGTTCAGCGGTAATTGATTCCCATTCCCCTTTTCCTCTCTCTTCTCTTTCTTCATTTCTTATCTCTCTCTCTATCTATTCTGCAATAATACCCTTTTTCCTGTTGTCGCATTGCGGCCGATCGAACATGGCCATGGACTCTACCGCGAAGGGGGAACCCTCAAAGCTTGCCGAGACCAGAAAAAGTCTCACCCAAGAGGATACCACCGGAGATATAGCTGTCAAGAGTAATGGAAATAGACCCGGATATACCAGGCAATGGCAGACAGAACGACCTCGGCCTACCACTACAAACTCGATACTCGAGTATCCAAGAATCCAGCGCAATGCTACAAATATCTCTGCCCTGAACACTGCTATCTGGAGTCACCCGAACAACAATGAAACATCTTCCATGGACTCCTCCGGTGATGACGACGATGAAGAAGAAGAAGAAGCAGAGGCATATCAACGATATTTTGGAAATAGGGCTAGTAGACACCACTTAAAGAAGGGTCAAGGATCCTACTCAAGATTTAACGTAGGGAATGAGGACTTCAAAACGAAGGGAAAGGTGTCTAGACGGGACGGCAGATTGGACATCAGCGTCAACGAGACGAACAATACTGGATACTTGGCAAAGGCTCTTGGGGCCGGATTTCTTAAGAATGTAAAGGTATCTCCTTTTGATCAAGTGCAAGAAGCATTAGCACAAAACAGCCCCGAAGAGAGGCTATCAAGATCCCCATCAGAAGCTACATTGGCCTTAGAAGCTCGTCGGCCGAGACTGAATGTTGTAGTTATGGTTATTGGAAGTCGTGGCGATATTCAACCTTTCTTGAAACTCGGCCAAAGTCTCAAGGAATATGGACACCGAGTTCGGATTGCTACACATCCAGCCTTCAAGGAGTTTGTTGAGAATAACACCGGACTGGAATTCTTCTCAGTTGGTGGCGATCCTGCCGAGCTTATGGCCTTCATGGTCAAGAATCCTGGCATGATACCCACGATGGATACTTTGAAGAAAGGGGAGGTTGGTCGGCGAAGGGGCCAGATGGCAGAGATGTTTGAGGGTTTCTGGAGAGCCTGTATAAATGCTACGGATGATGAGAAGGATATCAATAACAAGAAAATGATGGGTACGAAGACGCCCTTTGTGGCGGACGCTATCATTGCTAACCCGCCCTCATTCGCCCATATTCATTGCGCAGAACGATTAGGCATCCCTTTACATCTTATGTTTACTTTTCCTTATACTCCTACACAAGCATTTCCTCATCCTTTGGCGAATATCAAGAAGACGAATATTGACCCAGGATATGCTAATTTTATATCATATCCTCTTGTGGAGATGATGACTTGGCAAGGGTAAGTTTCCAGATCGTAATAAAAATTACAGCCTGAAGTACTAATCATAATGCAGTCTTGGAGATCTAGTCAACCATTTCCGAGTCAATACTTTAGGTCTAGAGCCAGTATCTACACTATGGGCCCCCGGTCAGCTTTATCGAATGAAAGTTCCATATACCTACCTCTGGTCACCAGGTCTTGTACCCAAACCAAACGATTGGGGACCAGAGATCGATATTACCGGCTTCGTTTTTCTTGATCTTGCCTCATCATTTGAACCCCCAAAGGAATTATCAGACTTCCTCGACGCCGGTGAGCCACCAATTTATATTGGATTCGGCTCGATTGTCCTTGATGATCCCGACAAATTCACCAACATGATATTCGAAGCCGTGGAAAAAGTTGGGGTTAGAGCGCTGGTATCAAAAGGTTGGGGCGGCTTAGGCGGTGGTCATACTCCAGATAATATCTTCATGTTGGAGAACACTCCACACGACTGGCTTTTCCCTAGAGTGAAAGCTATTATTCATCATGGAGGTGCTGGGACAACTGCTATCGGCTTGAAGTGCGGAAAGCCAACTATGATTGTTCCATTCTTTGGAGACCAACAATTTTGGGGATCTATGATTGGTAAAGCTGGAGCTGGAGCCAAACCAGTTCCTTATAAAGATTTGACAGTCGATAAATTAGTTGATGGGATCAAACAATGTCTGACGGAAGAAGCACAACAGACGGCTAATACGATGGCCAGGAATATCGAAGCGGAAGGCGATGGAGCTAAGAACGCAGTTATCTCGTTTCACCGAAGTCTTGTCCTTCAAGGCCAAAACTCCATGCGCTGCTCTATTCTAGAAGATCGTGTTGCTGTCTGGACTTTAAAGCACACGAATCTACGATTAAGTGCACTGGCAGCGGAATTACTTGTTGGAAAGAAGGAGATTTCATGGAAACAGTTGCGATTGAGACGACATAATGAATGGAACGATTTTGAGGGTCCTGGGGAGCCTTTGAGTGGTGGTGCGACAGCCATTATTGGTACTGTCACTGGGATAGCTACCGGCGTTGGAAGTATACCTTTCAAGATTACGAAGAGTACGAAGAGGAGATCAAGACATGAAGCTAAGAAAATGAGGAAATCGGTGGATGCTAGGAAGTCCCTGGATGCTGGTCATCAGGAGGGAAGTAATCATAATGAGAAAATGAGTGATAAGAAGAAAGAAAAAAAGAATAGTTCTTCGAAGGAGGAACCTGCTCAAGGAAAAATCGGTGGACCAGTCCAAGGTAATATCGGGCAGACTACGAATAATGAGAGTTTTTCGCCAATAAACCTGGAGCATGAAACCTATCCTGCTGGATCTTCAGCAGTATCTGATAATATAGCTTATTCACCAATTGGGGGTATGGGAGGTCATACCACGAGTGGTGAGCCAGTATCACAAAAAGTCGACGCTCAAAACGAAGATGAAGCTATGCAGAAACGGGAAGAACATGAACGAGGTGAAGATTATGACGATGAGTCTGAGTTGTCGGATGATCCCGACAAGAACGTTGCCGAGGAAGTTGGAAGGCATTTCGGTCTTGGGGTTGGGAAAACTGCGGAAGCTATTGCGAGGGCACCTATGGATCTGACATTGGCTATTGCTCAAGGGTTTCATAACGCTCCTCGTTTGTATGGAGATACGACAGTTCGAAGGTATATTTCCTTTTCATCTCCAATTCAAGTGTATTAACTAATGATGTACTTAGACCCACCCGAATCACAGGGGTGAAATCCGGTCTCAAAGCCGCTAGACAAGAATTCGTATTCGGTGTCTACGACGGGGTTACAGGTCTGGTAGCACAACCCTACACGGGAGCACGAGACAACGGACCCGTTGGCTTCGTCAAAGGTGTTGGTATGGGATTAACAGGTTTCGTACTTAAAGACCTAGCAGCAATTATAGGACCATTTGGATATACATTCAAAGGTTTCCATAAGGAACTTTTGAAAGGTAAGCAACCTACGAAATTCATCCGTAAAGCACGAATTATGGAAGGACAAAGAGATCTTTGCGCTCTAGATGCAAAAAGTAAGAGAGAGGTGGTTGAGGCTGTGAATCATGGTTGGGAAATCGTGACGCAAGTTTGTGATGTTATGGAGGAGACGAGCTCCCAGGGGTTGAAGGGGAGGATTGATGTTATAAGGAAGAAGAAGACGTGGAGGGCAAATGGAGCTTTTGAGAATTTGGAGACGGCGGAGAGGGCGTTGGAGGCGGAGAGGAGGGGAGAGTCGTTGGGTGGGAATTTTAAGGAGCAGAGGAGGGATTTGGAGAGGGGGAGAGGGGTGGAGAATGGGTTGGTTGTTTGATAGGTGTGCGGTTGGGGGAGGAACGTCAGGAGCATCCTAGTATTTCTGGTTGATACATTTTCTTCTTCTTTTCTATTGGGGTTTGGGTTATTAAAGCATGGATCTCATGAGCGTTGTTTTGGGGCATTGGAGTTTGGTCTTATAATCCATCTCGAAGATCTTTGGGGATAGATACTTTATACTTATACTATATGCGTTTTCTGAAACCTATATTACGAGGTCAATCAAGTTCTTTTGTCTATTGGCTTGAACTGTTTTAACACCAAATCCTGGGAAGGGATTTATTTATCTAGTTTTCTCTAAAGTAAATAGTAAACATCAGTTTTTGTCTTCAGAGGGTTGTTTCGCTTACCTCCTATCTGATGAGTACAGACAGCATAGTGCAAACACAAATATTTCCACTCTTCTTTGTCAGTTATGTTTCTTACGTGTAATCTATGAAACCGAATAAGTGCATCTCCCCATCTACTAGTAAATCTCGTAATCTCTTCTTGGTGACACTATCCACGTGACACTTTTCGGATGCTGGAGAATTGCGACAGGGATACTGGCGATGACGTTTTGAGCCCATGGCGCAATCGATATCGCAACATTGGTAAGCCCCGATCCCATCGATAGTCTTGCCCTTGTGCATCTTTCACAATGAAGTTGTGGAACACGAGTTATGTACTCCCCCCCTATACCTCCCATCTTCCTCCCTGATCTACCTCAACTTCAACCCGACAACTACACACTATGGCACCGGATAGGGGATCAAGTAGTCCCGACTACCAGTCCATCTCCTCCCAAGCTCGAAAACAGCCCCCACTCTCACCTTCCCCCTCCTCATCCTCCTCGAATACCGACGATCAAGAAACCACTGTTGAGATCCTCCATCGACGTCGCAGCGAAACGAGACGATTCATCGCCGACCATGCCTCTGAAGGGCAAAATTTCACTATCCGCGGCCTCTTGGTCGGGCTGGGAGTGGGTCTCATAATCTGTTTTTCCAACATGTATTTTGGGCTTCAAACGGGCTGGATCTCCGGGATGAGTATGCCCAGCTCCTTGATTGGCTTTGCCTTCTTCAAAACGCTCTCTAAACACCTCTCCTTTCCATTCACGCCCGTGGAAAATGTCTTCGTTCAGACAGTAGCCGGATCAATGGGGACAATGCCATTAGGATGTGGATTTGTTGGGGTTATGCCAGCATTGAATTATATGTTGAAGAAAGAGGAAGGGGGTCCGATCTTCTTGAGCTTTTGGAACTTGATTTTATGGGCACTGGGACTGTGTTTCTTTGGGGTGTTCTTTGCAGTTCCGTTGAGGAGGCAAGTCATTATTCGGGAGAAGTTGAAGTTTCCTAGTGGGACAGCAACGGCACTTATGATTGGGGTTCTGCACGGGAAAGAGGCCAATGTTGAGGGACCTATTTCTAGTGGAGGCGGTGAAGGTAGGGGGACCGACCTGGTCCAAGATGATGGAGATAGAGAGGGAGACGAAGAAGAGGTAGATAGGAGCCAAGTTGGGAGTTGGAAGGCTAAGGTTAGGTTGCTGATTATATCCTTTGGGGTTTCAGGAGCCTATACGCTTGCCACATATTTTTGTCCAATCCTAAGGAATCTTCCAGTGTTTGGATGGACTTTAGCTGAGTCCTGGCTATGGACTTTGAACCCTTCTTTGGCTTATGTTGGGCAAGGCATAATCATGGGCCCCGCTACAACCACACACATGCTTATTGGTGCGGTTGTGGGATGGGGAATATTGTCTCCCTTGGCTAAGAATAAGGGATGGGCACCTGGCGCTGTGGACGACTGGGAAAGCGGAAGTAAAGGGTGGATTGTCTGGATTTCTTTAGCTATCATGCTGGCTGATTCTGTGATCAGCTTGGGATACATTGCGATAAGCCCTATCGTGAAGTATGGTCCAGAATACATTACAGACGCTCGTCGCAAGATCGGAAAGCAAAACTGGAAAGGGCTCTTGAAGAATGAGTTCGGAAAGAATACGAGGGGCTACGCCCCGGTTAGTGGTGGTGAAGGGCCTTCTACACTTCTCGAAGAAACGAGGCCTTCGACCCAAGACACGAATGTGTCTATTGAGGAGATGAAGGACCTGCCAGAACCAGACGCACCCCCGGAGCACCTTGTTAACAATTCCACGGTCTGGGTCGGTCTTATTGCTTCGATCGTCTTTTGCGTAGTCAGCATTCGAATTGTGTTTGGTGTGCTTGTGCCTCTATATGCCACTATCACTGCTGTTTTCATGGCTCTCATTCTCTCTATAATGGGTGTGCGTGCTCTCGGCGAAACTGATCTCAATCCTGTCTCTGGAATCTCGAAACTCGCTCAATTGTTCTTTGCTCTCATTATTCCTCAATCAAACAAAAACTCGGTTTTGATCAACTTGATCGCGGGTGCAGTTTCCGAAGCAGGAGCACTGCAAGCTGGAGATCTTATGCAAGATCTCAAAACCGGTCATTTGCTTGGAGCCGCTCCCAATGCGCAATTCTGGGGACAGATGATTGGGAGTGCTGTTGGGGCTGTGGTTAGTGCTTGCATTTATAGACTTTACACGAAGGTCTATGAGGTTCCAGGCAGTCTTTTCGAGGTCCCCACAGGATATGTATGGATATTTACAGCGAGATTAGTGACTGGAAAGGGATTGCCATATATGGTATGGCAGTGGGCAACAGGCGCAGCGGTTATCTTTACGGGAACTACGATAGCGAGACTTTGGGGAACAGGGAGGTGGTGGCACCCTTATGTGCCTGGGGGAATTGCTGTTGCTGTTGGTATGTTAGATCTTTATCTCCCTCCCTTTTCAAATTTCAACTTTGAGCATCTCCTAATATGTTAAAATAGGTATGTATAACGTACCATCATTTACACTTGCACGTGCAATAGGTGGATTTATCAATTGGTACTGGAAATCATATAAGCAGCGGCCAGAGACACCAATTGTTATCCTCGCCAGTGGGCTTATTCTTGGAGAAGGAGTTGTTTCAATCTTGAACTTGGTATTGGCTAGTGCAAGCGTTCCGCATCTATAGATTGCTTTAGAACTTGAAGGGGTTAACGGAGGCTATTATACCAGGAGCAAATCGTGTAAGACTAAGAATAAATAATACAAGCAGAATGGAATTCGTGTACTTCAAAAGGTTCTATCACATGAAAATTACCAAGCAGAATTTGTAATCTGTCCGTCTTTCCTTAGCATTGAGCTATCTTTGAAGCTATTTCAGCTTAGGCAACTCCAACTGAGCTATGGCGAGACCTGTCGCCACATCAGATTTATTTCCAGATGGCTTTGTTGCACATCGCATTTTTTAGTCTTCTTCATTTAGTGTGAACTAGATCATTAGTAAGAGTTTTGTTGGATGTCGTGGAATTTAGCTTGTTTGTAGAGGGTTGACTGTTAGTCTTCCACAGACGCTCCATCACCACCACCATCAACACCTCTTATAACTTCCCCTAACTTTAAAATATTGTCTTCGCTCTACATAATGTGAACCATATGTACTTTCACAAAATCGCATGATCCATCACCTGCCTCAGAGAAATAGACTAAGGTAGGATTCCTACGATAAGTCATGAACCATGTTCATTCTCGGCAGCTAAGCCTCGAGCCAAGAAAACAAACAAACGGTCGGATATTTACGCGAATACGGTGGGTGATGAACCATTGGATATGTTTCCCTGTTGCCTTGTTCACCTAAATTGAGACCAACATCAACGGCTTCATGCCTACGCGAGTAAGATGTTCTGGCATGTATGCTAGGCAAAAAGAGGCAAAATATGTTGGTTTTGTTGCACGTCTTGTTATTTAGTGATGTTACTAATAGTTCTTGGACTTTTTGAGTTTGTTGCATGTCTGTAATATTAGTGTCCTATCAACGGAATTATTCCTTTCTCCTTTTATCTTGGGTTAATTGGCTCAGGGGCTCTTCTAGAATAATTCTAGATTTTGTTGCATATCTTTGGACTTAGTCTACGTTATTAAAATATTTTAAACCTTCCTTCCATCGCTTCTTCCTTGATAGTTTCATTCCTTGTTGCACATCTCAAGATTTAGTCAACATTGTAAATATGTCTTAAACCCTGTGATTTTATGCATCTTCCCTAGCTAATATATTCTTTGTTACACATTAATAATATAAGTCTCCTGCTAGTATCCCTTAGTCCCTTATATCTTCCATGCTCAACCTCTATTTTGTTACAAATCTCAAATTTACTAAATACCTACACAACCTTGGATTATATATCCGCTTAGCATATCCGTTAGTAACGGCTATATGTTACGCGAGTAAGAAAACAAAGATACCTATCTACGCTGACAGACTGTGTTGTTGCATGTCTGAAAATTTGGTCTGGCTCAAATATCTAAATCCTGGCCCCCGTTCTGATAATCCGCTTAGTAGCAATTATTATCAACGGCTTCATGTCTACGCGAGTAAGGGTACTGAACTATCTAGACAACGATACTTTTTGTTGCACATCTGCAGTTCTTGTCTCCTATTAAAGGGGAAGAAAAGATCTTTAATTTATGTTTATTCTTTGATCATTAGGCTTGTTGCATGTCGAGAATCATAGCTTATATATGGTGGTCTGATATTAACCCCTAGCTAGGCGGCTAGACCTATGCCATATGTTTATGTTAGTATAGTTGGGATCCATGATTACATGACCGATCCAGCATAACCACATGGTCTATAATCGATGTATCCTTATGGTATATCTACTACACTTAGGAATAGAATCAACTTTTAAACTAAGAATAAACCGATATTTATTTTGATTGATCTATTTTCTCCACTTCGGGTCGGCCTTTCTTATGAATATATATAAACTATACTTTCCCAATCCTTTATCAAACAATATGTCCCGACAGCGGAAATTTACGTGCCTCCCTTTATCAAACACCACATAAAAATACCATCATCTCTCAACACAGTCATCACATCTTCATCCCATCTCATCTCCATCCCATCTCATCCCCCCCCCCCCATCTCATCTCCGTCGATTTCGAACCAACTCGTCTCCTTCCCTCATTCTTCGCACCATTCCTATCTTCTTTTCTTGGATATTCCACCTTACCCTAAGACATCAGACCATTGGGAACACGAATGATATAAAATACCACGAACGAGAAAACTTCCCTGGGTGTGCTTGGCTGTAGTGGACAAGGCCTACACCAAGAAGTGTGCCAAAAAAAAACTCTCCAGTTTGCGCAAAGGATCTCATAACAAAAGAGAAGGTTGTTACTTCCGTTGGAGATGATAGTTCTTGGTTGTGGTAGATAATATCTATCTTTTTTCTCATCCCTTTCAATTGAGCCTTAGTTCTCTATCACAAAAATAGTTAGAAGAATGTTGTTACAGAGTTTAGTCATCCTAGTATTAACGTATCTGTTGTATATATGTTTTACAGATAATAATTTTTGATTGTTCTCACCATTTCCTCTCTGTCAAAAGTCTCTTCCCGTTCCCGCATAATCTTAAACTCAAGCATGAGCGTGTACAATTGCTGATGCCCAATGATGCCCAATGATGCCCAGCCTCTCCCAATCAAATTCGTCCATATCCCACATTGTTGCACCCCCTTGTGTAAATTTCTCTGCTTGGCGAGTAGCAACCGTTTCCGTATACTGATTATAGACGGTCAGGACCTGGTAAATCCACTTCCGGCAATGTTCGCGAGACCAGTCGAATCGTGGTCGTGAGTCTGCTCTGATTGCTTGTAGTTCAGCCATCTTCTCGTTTTCTAGCAAGTCCGTCGCTTCTTCGGGATCGTAGGCAGTTGTAAGAGTTGCGCGGAAGATATGGAAAACAGTGTTCAAAGGTTGTATGATATGGGTTTGGAATCAATGCATTTTGTCTTTTGTCCCACCCGGTGGGAATAGAGGAAGGTGCGAGGAGGAGGTGTAAATATGTCAAGGGGAAGGTACGAATATCCCGAGGAGAAGGTGTAGATATATCGAGGCGAAGGTGCGAGTATGTCGAGGAGAAGGTACCTTCCAGATATTCTCTGCTTTATATCCTTTCCGTGGGTTAAACTAATAACTTAGCGAAGTACTAAAGAAGTTGGTTTAAAATCTTTGAAGATCGCATATAATCATAGACTCGCGTTATTACCTAATAGCTAACTCTAGATTTCTCTTAGTGTACTTATCTAAAGCTATAAAGGTATTATATAGTACAATATTTTACCTTACTAAATTTTAGTGACCTTACCTCAAGACCTAAAGCCACTATAAAAGATATTTATACCCCCTTGAGCCTACTCTTCCTATACACTAAAAATTTTCGTTTACTCAAATAATCTTAGCGTGATCACAGCGATAAATTTAAGGACAGGATACTTCATGTTGGTACAAATAGTGCTCGTCATGACCCAATTGGAAAGTTGGAAAGTTAGGGTTGATATCTGGAGTTTAAATACCTATGTTATATTGCATAGAAGATCTTTAAACTTAAGATTACTTCATTAGATCTTATAATATATACATATATAGGAACCCTTTTCCTACTATAATTAATATACGGAAAGTTAAATAAGCTATATCTATTACTTTATTGGTACCTTAAGTTTTTATAAAGACTACTTTTTAATAGATTACCTACTAAGTCTATATAATTTAAATCTTTAGTATTAGTAAAAAATATAGTTTAGTAGGTCTATTATAAAATCGTTATAAATTAAATAATCTATGGTAAATAAAAACGTTAAATTACGAGGATTGAAGATATATTTTATAACTAAATCTACACCCGAGGTGTTTAGCTAGTAATTAATTATTAAGACCACATTGCTTTTCGCGATGATGGAATCATAAATATGGTAGTATGTGTTATTAACACAGATATCGAGAATCGGGTTATCTTGCATCTTGAAATACACCACACTATTACCTTTCATCCCTCCCTCCCCATTCACAATCATCAAATCCACCCTAAAACTGAGAGGGTATCCTTAGTTCCAATTTCGCAAATGTGAAAAACGCCAGATAATGCTATTTAATTTCAAGCCATGATTCCTTGTCCAGCTCCAACAGCCTAAAACCCAAAACTATCCAACAAACTACTACTTTCCGGTTCCTCAAATACACTCGGAGGAGGCTTATGCCCCAATCCTCCAGATCCAGATTTCATATCAATCGGTAACTTCGGGATTGGCAAATCTGCTACTACTAAAGAGCTTCTTCTCCTAAGTAAAGTACGAGGGTCTGGGTCGCCGATAGTGTTTCGGAAGACTGTTGGCTGCGGGATAAGGAATTCCCAATTGCGGACTTTTGGGTATGTTAGTTATATATCTTTGGAGAGTATGGGTGAATAGAGAGACACATACCGAGATCAAGAGCTAGAAGATCACAGCCCATTCGATCATATAGCCTTGCATTATGTAAAACGAAAGCCCATTCAACTTTTGGTGTTATCTTCGAGGCACCCCGAAGTGTTTGCAGGGTCTTCTGGCGAAGCTGGGAATAAAGGATAACCAGAGCTGGATCATCTGTCAAAAATAACTTTGCTTGGAGATCCGGGGTTTGGGGAGACTCGAGGAGAGTGTAAACTGGAGACTTTGAAAATTTAGCTGATGCTTCGAGGTAAAGTACATAAATGAACTTACAATGAGAGCCCGAACTGCCATATCCCTTCTATGCAGCATCCAGAACGCCCATGATGCTAACCAGCGATTCCCTTCTTGAGCGGCTAAAGGCAATACCTTTTCCTCCAACAGCTCCTTCAGTACTGGACCTCGCTCGCCTTCATAGACTCTCGTAACTGCAATAGCGAGCTGGAGATCTTTAAGCTGATTCAAGATGACGTTCACGGCATCTTTCAGACAGTCTGCAAGGAGGAAGAACGCAGCAGCATATTCTATTACAGAGTAAGTATTCAGCCAAGCTGTTGTCTTGATCAGTTGATAAACTCACCATGCCTGTGTTTTCCAAGAAGAGCGTACGCATTCTTCATTGCCGCCGTCCTCCACTTCTTATCCTGGAAATTGTTGGAAAGAAGTCGAATTGTCGCAGACTGCTCTTTGTTCCAACCAGCCATCCTCCACAACCCTTGAAGAACAGTCTTTTTCTTGAGCGCGAGATAGAATAGACTGCAATCAACTGGGTTCTTCATGTCGCTTTTCGTGTACTCATTCCGAGCAATATTCTCGAACTGTGCTTTCTACAAGAAACTCCGAGATTAGCGATTGAAAGAGAGGAAGGTAATCTATACATACCAGTGCATTAGCATCCGTCATCCACATGAACATCCCACTTTCTCGGGCGTGCTCCCACAACATCCTGCCATGGAATTGATTCGATACCATATCAGTCAGGATATCTTGGCTATTGCTATGGAAAGCCCAGTTGATCTCTCTCCAGGAAAGTAGCATTTCTTTTGATCGACCTCGATGCAAGGCATGCTGACGGAAGAATAGCATAAACCGAGCAGCATTATCATCCATAGAGCGACGCTGCTTCTCAACAATAGCAACACATTCAACAATATCAGCCAGGTACATCTGTTCTTGTCTTGATACCTGTGGTAAAGTAATCTTGGTTAACTTCTCATTGATAGCTGATGCGATATTTTCGGTTACGGTTTCGACTTCATTATCGTCATCGGAGGAGAAATTTCCAAAAGATTTCGATGTTCTGGCTACAGCTGAAGAGGATGACATGGACTAAAATCATTAGAAAAATACAGATAATGGAAGATAAAGCTTACCTCATTAGGAGTGTAAAAGTCTTCCAAGTCCATGCCGAGGTGTTTATCGATCGAGTCACCCTCCACAAAGTATTTGAGGGTTTTGTGCAATGCAAGAAGAGCATGTTGGACCAGCAGGCTCTTGCCGGCCAAGGTACACTGTCCCAAGAACTGTGGATGGTACACTGGTAGCGGGCCATTGAGTCGACTGACGACTTCAAAGAGATTCCAGCCAGGTGTACGGTAGGGTAGGCCAAGTTCGGTCACGACATGTGCTGAAGGATCGACCTCTTTGTCAAAAACGAAAAGTTGATTTCCAGCTGCAATCACAAGGTTGCCACCACTAAGCCATGTCGAATCTCCAATCGGATGTGGAGTTAAATCTCTGATGTTGAACTCTCTGATAGAAGCCCAAGCGGGTCCCTTATTCAGATAATCATATCTCATTTGAGCAAGAAGAATAACTCTGAACCGAAATCCAACAGCAAGGACAGATTGGTCATCAGGAGATGAGGTCCAATCCAAATCTTGTATTGTATCTTGCGACTCGAAATCTTGAGCAAACTCGAGCTGCGCTCCTCGCACATCCCAAATCGTCAACTCGGATCGGCTTGAATTTACAAGTGCTGCCTTTCTGATGGAGCTCCCGCTGGCCAGTGCGGGCTCGGATATTCCTGTCTCCACGGAGCAAGTTTGGAGCCAATCTGCTCTTTGCTTCTCAAGATCCAGCCGTGCTGTCCAAGATCTAAGGACACCCGAATGAGTGTAGGAGATAGCGATATCTCTTGCGAAAGTATCTAAAAATCCTGACATGACTGGCGGGGAACCAGCTGGGTCAACAGGTAAGACGTATGATAGATCATCATAGTCGCCCAGATCAAAGCGACAGAATTCGCTGATACCAGGCTTGAGATATCCAGTTGTCCCATTTGTTCCGTTTGTAACCTCCTGCAGTGTGGGAAGCCGGATCTCCCACACGATTCCCTTCATGTTGGAGGTGATAGTTGCGACATGAGCTAGAGGGCCTCCCTTGTGTATTTCTGGTAGCATGAGAATACAAAGAGGGGTTCCAACCACTTCGAAATCGCAGCTGGCTATCAATATCGCCTTCAAAGACCGTGTATCCCAGAGGGCTATTTTCGACTGATGCAAAAAGATCACAAAATTACCTTTTCTCATTACACATATCCTGTGAATGTGATCTGGCTCTGTAATCAAACTTTGTCTGAAAACAGAAGCTCCACCATCGATGTCCATATGTTTCCAAACAATGCTCTCATCACCATCTGTTCGTGAAACGACTGCGCGTCCGCTCACATTACGGACAAGCTTCTTGATACTAGCAGAATGGCCAGTCCAAAGTGCTTTCGACACAAATCGATCGGATCTTGGGGACGGGTCGAATAGGTCCGCAACGTTGCTTTCGAAATATTCGATCTTCCCATCAAAGTGGTGAACAAGAAGATTGAGACCACCTTTAGAATGATGGCAAAAGTTATAAAATTGAACATAATCTTCTTCATCCACCAAACCACTCGGCAATTGCAAAGAAACTCCCTGGACGTGAGCCACATTGAAAATGTTCGTCGTCTGCCGTACCTTGCATCCAACATTTTCCAAGCCCCACGCAGACATATGTTCCCGCTCATCGAGAACAATGCAGATTTCTGGGCTCCGGTTCGCAACCTCTATTAAATGTGCAAGAGCATGATCATCTTTATCACTCCCAGAAGACTTTTCTTGTACTGCATGCTCAGTTGCTAGCATAAAATCTCGACCATCGATTATAAACGCAAACCGTACATTTGAGACAATGTCAAGTCCCCGGGGTTGTATGGACTCTTTGAGATCAATTTGTGCCCATAGTTGCAGTAAATGTAGATCATGGGGGTCTGCTGCTGCCCATATCCTTAGCACATTGTCCGCGCATATCGTGTACAAGACATTCTCAATCGTTTGTTCTACATGAAATGGCCTTCTCCAATGCATATTCGTCACCGCCGCAGGATGTGAAAGGTAGCTGAAATCGAACCGTGTATCGTCGGAACCAAAAGACAGTCTCCTCCATATCTTCACAAGTCGGTCGTATTTACCGGTAGATGCAATGTATGCCGAATCATAGGAGAAGTTCGCAAACTTCACAGGATTCGCAACCTGTTTCCTCCAGATCGTACTAGGCTCGTCCACTGTCGAGTAGAGTGTGAGCCAAGTGCCCCCAACGAGTAATTCCTCCGCCACACCCCATGATAACGTTATTGCGGAATCAGTTTTCGAATCTTCGATTGGGAAAGTATGTTGGAGAGACCACTGGTAATCGTGAGTAATAGGGCATAGCAGCTCTAGTGGAGGGCTTGAACCTTGAGGGCATCCTCACCCTGCCCATATGGCTTATAGATCCGCACATTCGCAGCAGTACATGTTGCTATCTTGCCCGTTGCCTCGTTAATGGCGATAGCATCGAGATATTCTCCATCGTCATCGTAGATTGTTTGAAGTATAGAATCTGGTCCAGTCAGGACAACGAATGCGTTTCCGGAAATATAAGCCTGCGTGCAGCAAGTTAGAGAGCGAATACTGTGCGGATATACGAATCACTGTCTCCACTTACAATGAGCCCTTTGCTGTCCCAGTAACCTGTACAGACAGCTTGGAGCTTGGCCCGTGGCTTTCCAGGAAGCACCGCACGCATGCTATCAATCGGAGGGCATGGCAGACAAGAATTCGGTAGGAGGTATTTTTGATATCTAGTATTCGAGAAGCAAGCTTGGTGTCATTGGAAAATGCCTCCTTGAACGTTTGCGCTGGGGATCAGTCTGCTGCTTCAAGTCGGATGACGCCTTGAAGCTCCTGGACAAATGAGGCTATGCGAGGCTGAATCAATCACGAGGTTGCAAGGTCCCAAACTGCAAAACATACCAACGAAAGGACTCCTTCCTAGCACTTTTAGTATTGCAATGATTTTTTATCTAGAGAGCCTAGACTCTCTTCGTTATTGATTTTGGAACTTGTAATAATCTGGGACATTGACCTAAAGAATGATAAGCTGGTCTTATCATCTTCACTTCCTTCCAGCTCTTAACCTCATTCGCTAGTTCTTCAACGCCAATTCTATGCATCCTCCGGTGAACGCCTAGTATCCAATCACTTCCTTCGGCCCAACGCCGTGCAGGCGAAAAAAAAAAACATACCCCCATGAATCCTTCGTTATCCTTGAACTCTAATGGTATATATAGACAAACAAATTATTCAAACTCCCTACTCCCTTCCTCGATATCAGCGAAACCTCCGGAAAACGCAAGCCTGCTCCTGCCTAGTGTTCGGCGAGAAGAAGGCGCAAGTCCCCCTGACCACTGCGCTCTCAATTGCCTTTCGAAGGGGGTTGATAATGGCGCTCTTGGTGTTGTGGAGAATTTAGCGGCTACGGCCAGCACTCTTTCGCTTCGCCTTGAAGGCGTACTCAGGTATCCAGGAATCGTCGAAGAGGCCTGCGCCTCGTTCAACTCCTCAGCTAATTCCTCAATCCTCACCTCTTCCTCACCAAAGTCAGACCAAGCTTCCCCCCTTATTGGCTCTCCAAGCTGTGGATTCTGTTCCTCCTCTTCGACAACTGGTGGTCGTCGTTGCCTCGCTTTTTGGCGCCAGTAACTGAACATTTTCCTGAACGTTCTCTTGGCGTTCTTCTCGCGAATATCTTGTGCATAGAAAGATTGAGCTTTTATTTGCAGAATTGTCAGACTCCATTTTTTCAGCGTGCGAGATTGTCGTTTTTCTTGATAAGCAACGTCAGCCTCCCGGGCCAGTGCTTGAACGGCATTAGAGCGATTACTCCAGAGGGCAAGCTTCTTTCTCAGGACATCTTCTCGCCAGATGGATTCAAGCTCTGCAACCTCTTCTGTACGGGCTCTCCAACGGTCGAAGATATTCATGCCAATTACCACATTGCGATTTTGACTAGCTTCGATCGCCTGAGCTTTAATGTCCCAAATGTGCTGTGATTTTTGTCGCCAGGTAAAAAGGGCACCTGTTGCAAGATTTGTCTTAACCATTCTTTTCACCTGACCGAATGCCACTTTCCTCCTTTCACGAATAGACACTTCCGTTGATACTTTCCATTTCTTTAAACTCCTCGAAGCAAGAGTGTAGAATTGTGCATCACTAGCCCATTTTTGTAATTTGGAACGATGATTTGCTTGTGCGGACCAATTTGAGAGCACCTGATGCAAGAGCCGAGGCATCCTGTAGTCAATGGAAGCTAGATGATGCCGTTGTCGAGCCTCCATAGAGGAATACCAATGCCGAAGGACTTGTTGCTGAGTTTTTCGCGCTGTGAAAGCCCGAGCTATGCCTTCCTGGTTCCATCTATTCTCACGTGTTGTTTGACACCTGTAAATCCATACTTGAAGACTCTCTTGACGTCTCTTTTCGTTCAACTCCTCCTCTAGTGCACGCGCTCTATGAACAAGAGTCCACATATAGAAACTTTTCATCACAACGCGGCGATCAATGTTAGCCACAACGACTTGGCCTCGCGCTTGGTGCCGCCATTTGGTCAGAGCTTCTCGTGCAATTTTCATCCTGTCCCAAGCTGTTGCTTCCCTCTCTTGTTCAGCACGAAATCGCCAGGTGATGAAGGTATCCCGAAGCAGTCGCCCTGCTATGTCAGTCTGCATGACCTTTCGAGCAGGGACAACTCGTGTCTCCGACCGCCACCTTCGGAGTTGATTTCGGCGAACAGTGTTGATAAAATGCTCATCAGCTTGTATACCATGTTGAATATGAGTTTGAAACCTCTTTTTCCAGGCTTTCAAAGGGTGGATTGAGACACAGTACACCCGGGCTTCTTCTCCCATTTGTTTGAGTTCGGTGATTTTACAAGAGGCCTCAGTCCACCGAGCAAGGGTTTGTCGAGCTAATAACGCGTCTCTCCAGTTCCTGGCTAATACATCCCAGATTCTATGAAGCCATAGCCTGTAGACTTTTTCGACAAGTCTTCCCTCATATCTTTGTAAGGTGGTAACCTCTTCTATGACAATCGCTTCATGTCTGCTCTTCCAGACCCCAAAAAATTTCTTCAGGACTTGTCTTCGGACTTTAAGTTCATTGACAGCGGTAATATCACGCCAAGCATTGAAAATTCGATGTCTGACAATATGCCTACGTGCTAGAGCAGTTCGCTCAATGTGCTCATTGGTGAAATTTGTCCAGTGGGTAAATGCTATATGCATAAGATATATATCTCTTGCTCTTGAAGAACGCTGCTCCAGGTGATCGAAGAATCGTTGTGTTTCTGCAAGACGGCGATTATTGAGCAACGTCTTGTGCCAGTTGGTGAAATAAGCGCGTACCAAAACTTTATCTTTTTCTACTTTGGCTAACATAGCCATACTTTCATGGTCTTCTACTAGGTTCAAGGCTTTCTGTCTCCAAGAAGATAATAAGTTCCTGATCATGTATCTATTATGGTGATCTGGATCAACGTAGAGTGATGCTAGCATTGAGTTCGTATCTTCTCTAGGGAGATTCTCGTCAAGGCGTCTTTCATATTCTGGTGTGCTGTCATAGTCATAGTCTGATGATGCCCCTGTAGCTTCACTGGCAGCATGATACGCGTTTGAATCTGGCTCAGGTCGGACGAGATTGGGAGCACGCTGACCAGGTTGGTGCGAAGACGATCGCCGCCGAATGCGTACGCTACGGTGCGTAGAGACAGATATATCACGTCTATTCCGTCGACTCTCTGATCTGTAATTCAACCGGGCTCTATTATCATGGCGGGGGCTATCCTCAAGCTGGGAATCGTGTGATGTTGCCTCCGATGGTTCCGCGGGATCTTTGGGCACGACAAACTGGTGTATAGATCCATCGGGTTGAATTCTAGTAATGGACGACAGCGAGCTTGGCCGTGTTCTTGTTTGCGACTGTGGCTCAATGGCAGGGACCCAGCCTGAGTTCTCGGAGTTCCTTCTCGGACGTCCCCTTCTATTCTCTTTAAGTAGTGCTTGTTGAGGTCTTGGGTTTGGTGGTGGGGCACTCGCACCGGCTGCATTTGGTGAGTCCTGGGTTTGGCTGTAGTCTTCCTCCTCACTTGTATATTCGAGGTTAATGCCCATGTTGGCCATGACCTCCTCGAACTTCTTGGCGAGTGTTGTCTGGCCCCGTATATTCCCAATCTTGAATAACACACGTGCATATCGACTATCATGATCGGCATCGAGCTCAAGCCTGGGAAGAGTTGCGTAGTATGCGGCAAACAGCGCGTTGGTGGGAAGGCGGTCGCGCTCAGGAAGGTTTGGCAACAATTGTTGCGCCAGGACCACGATTTCGTGGAGTATAACGACATCTTTACTCAAAAATTAGGCTAGATTTCCGCGATAGAACTGTACCACCTACCGTCATTACTGTAGTAGGGTTCTCCATTGTTGGAATTATTCTGTCCGGAGTTGGATTGCGGATGGCTTCCTGGTGGAGGCATCTAGAGGAAGGCATTCGGCGAAAAGCATTGGATTATATCGGTTTCGCAGACGTCGCATAATGAAGAGGATTCGACATGAGCAAGGAGGCAAGCGTTGAAAATAATGCGCGACAACAAAAATGCTCTAAGTTCGGGGATTCATAAGGTTGTTCATGTTGGTCGGTCGCGACGGTGAAGCAGGGGTTGCCAGGTGCACTGCAGCGCTAGCCTCGTTCTGGACAAAGGCAGAGAGACTCGCCTCTCGAGTTTCTTTGGGTAACAACCTCAAATACTCCTTAAATCACTTGCATTGTTGTCCAACAAAGACACATCGACATGCCCGCACGAGTACGACCTATTGAGAAATTCGCTCAAGCAGTTGCAAAATGCTCGGCTGAAGTAAATATTCTCTAATCTTCGCCACTTGCCTCGTTCAAGACGCTGACTCGAACTCTCACAGTCTTCAGTATATGGGAAATGTGTTGTATCTGACTACAATTCGATTCACAAGGACAAATGTCTCGCCGAGTTTTTGCGGTTGAAAGATTGTTACGTGGTAGGCATTTAAAGTTCTTTTTTATTTCATTTCCATTTTCTTATGATTTTATAGGCTGCTGCGAAGAGGAAATAATCATCTAAGAGAGCAAAATTCGTTGGCTGTATGGCTAGGAAGTCTATCTATCCATCTTGATGAAGCTCGAGCATCAAACACTCATAGCGTCAACAGTCTAAGCAAAAACACGGCTTTTTGAATTTCCTGCTCCTCCTGCAAAATCATGCCCTTTTCGGACGTATCGGGAATCTTGCCGTCAACTTCTGTTACCACGTGACAATCAATTGGTCTCCTCAGTGCTTTCTCAATAGTTTCCGCTTGGGCAACGAAGGCCTTCTCCAATCCGATATTCTCGGGATCCGACAGTACCTTGTACTCCATCTTGACATCATCTGTTGGCTGGAGACCGGCCTTCTTTCGCAGTCTCTGAACACGATTGATGATTTCTCTGGCTAATCCCTCATCTGCAAGTTCTGGATAGATTTCAGCATCCAAAATGGTAAGAACATCATTATCTGTGTTAGTCTCCAAGTTCTTCGACGAGGCGTCGTCCTTGAGGCCACGTTTTACAACCAAATCTCCATCCTCCAAAGTGATGCCATCGACAACCATAGACTTGTTCAGAACGAACTGATGAACCTGATCGCTTGTCAGACCTGGAAGTGCCTTCTTGACTTTCTGGACATCCTTCTTGAGTTTCTTTCCAAGAACAGGCCAATCTGCAATAACACTATACTGTACATTGAACTTTGCCTCGTCCGACGATAAAACTAGGTTGTGAATGTTCAGCTCTTCGGTGATATACCCCTCGAGTGATTTAACATCTTCTAGATACACAGGATCGGCGTGAATGACAATAAGTGTCTTTAGAGGAGTCTTGAGGCCGATTGTGCGGCGCTCTCGCGACGTTCTGGCCAATTCAATGACACGCTGCATCCGTCCCACTCGGCGCTCTACTACTGGGTCGAAAAGCTCCTTTCGAACATCTGGGAAAGCTAGGAAGTGAACACTACGATTATCCTCGCCTTGAAGTGATTTCGGAATATGGGGGAGAAGCTTCAGGTAAATGTTGTCTGTGATGAAAGGCGTGAATGGTGCGAGACCTTTCACCAACGTGAAAAGAACTTCGAATAAGGTGTTGAGAGCATGTTGAGTGTCATCGAGGCCGAGCTCACCCTTTAGGCGCTTTCGATTGAATCGGATATACCAGTTAGTTGTGTTGTCGATAAGATCCAAGAGACGGGGGACCACAGTGTATAGACGGTATGCTATCGTGGATTAGTTTGACAGATGTGTAAAGGATGAAATATTCTCTTACCAGCCATCTCCTCGTTAACGAATTGAAGTAAACTTTGGCAGCTTGCAAGAATCCACCGATCCATAACATTTGTGTTTGTAGCTTCCGCGGCTGGGTCGAAGCAGTAATTGACATTCTCGATCTTCTTCAGCAACGCAACTTGCCCCTCAAAGAACTTGTAGCTGTTCCACAACGGTAGCATGACCTTGGCGACAACTTCCTTCACACCTACTTCCTTAAATCGGAGAGGCTCGGCGCGGACAACAGGAGAGTTAATCATATAAAGACGTAAAGCATCTGAGCCATACTTGCTCATAACGATATTAGGGTCGGGATAATTCTTAAGACGTTTTGACATCTTCTTACCATCCTCTGCCAAGACAATGCCGTTGACCACGCAGTTTTTAAATGGAGAAACTCCGAACAGATGTGTACCTAGAACGAGAAGAGTGTAGAACCACCCTCGAGTCTGATCCAAACCTTCGGCGATGAAATCTCCAGGGAATGACTTTTCAAATACCTCTTTGTTTTCGAATGGGTAATGTTGACTGGAATATGGCATGCTTCCCGATTCGAACCAGCAGTCGAAAACCTCTTCCACACGCTTTAATTGGCCTTTGCCCATTTTACTGGGGATGGTGATATGGTCAATCTTGTCACGATGCAGATCGGTGATTTCACCTTCATAGCCACTCAACTCCTTCAGTTCAGCAATACTGCCAATACAAACCTTCTCCTCAAAATCGTCGCTGACCCAAATTGGAATAGGTGTACCCCAATACCGATTCCTGGAAACGTTCCAGTCACGAGCATTTGTGATCCAGTTGGCGAAGCGCTTCTCTTTGACAAATGTGGGTACCCAAAGCGAATCTTCGATGTTTTTCAGCATTTGTGGCACAATTTCGGGGATTCTAATGAACCAAGATGGAACGGCTCGGTAGATAAGAGGTGTGTCTGATCTAGGGCACATGGGGTAACTATGCCTGATCTGGGATTCAACAATGAGTCTTCCGGTTCCCTTGAGGTGCTTGATGATGCCTTTGTCGGCAGCTTTTACATGTTGTCCAGCGAAGTCACGAACCTTGGAAGTGAAGTGTCCGCGGTCGTCGACTGGGTTGGGGGGCCCACGCGTCTCTGTAATAACCCCGTTCTCCATAGCGACATTATAATCCTCTTCACCAAAAGCTGGAGCTTGGTGAACAATACCAACACCACTATCGTCTGTAACGTAAGTGGCATTGAAAACTCTGAAACCATAATCTTTAAACTCTTCGTAGAAGTAATCAAACAATGGCTCATATCTCCACCCAAGCATAGCGCTTCCCTTGATCTTATCTACAATCTTGTACTTCGCTTTCTTGGGGTCCTTGTAGAGAGTGCCTATAAGCTTTTCTAGTAGAATATAATTCTTTCCCGAAGCTTCGTCATGAATTTTGACGTATTCGAAGTCAGGATGTGCAGCCAAAGCGACATGAGATGGTAATGTCCAAGGAGTAGTTGTCCAAGCCAGAAGGCATGTTGTAGGATCATCTAACAAAGGGAATGAAACAACAACAGCTGGATCAGTGATATCTTGGTAATTTTGATTTGCCTCAAAATTACTGAGTGCAGTTGTTAGTGCCGTCGAGTATGGCATAACCCGGTATCCTTGGTAGACCGAGCCTTTATCGAAGATCTGCTTGAAAACCCACCACTCGGATTCCATGAACTTAGGGTCCATTGTCTTGTAGTCGTTATCGAAGTCGACCCACCGTCCCAGTCTGTCGACAGTGACTCTCCATTCCGTTGAGTATCGCATAACGATAGCTCTACACTCCTCATTATATTTTGCCAGACCAAGCTTCATAACCCCTTCCTTTCCAGAGATGCCAAGCTTCTTGTCGATCTCGTGCTCAATTGGTAAGCCGTGTGTATCCCAGCCAAATCTTCGTTCGACATGATAACCCTTCATAGACCAGTATCGAGGAATAATGTCTTTAATGGTAGAAGCTAACAAATGGCCGTAATGTGGCAGTCCACTGTATCACGTTAGTATTTATATCCGAGGAGATTTTGACAGTCTTCAAAGACAGGAGTTTGCTCAAGTATCCAGAACAAACTTACGTGGCAAATGGAGGTCCATCATAGAAGGTATATCGAGGCTTGTCCTTCGACAATTCTACCTGGGTCTCGAAGGCCTTGATTTCCTTCCATCGCGCCAGGACTGTCTCCTCTTCCTTTGGAAAGTCGATGCTCATTTTGGCGGTGGAGGGTAGCCTGCGAGGCTGTGGGTGAGTTTAACTTCCCCAGACGATGTCGAGAAATGTGGGTTTGGTTTGTGTGGTAGAAGCTCTCCAAATGCTCCGAATGGCGAAGAATGAAGTTTTTGGAGGGGTGATTCAGTTCCTCGCGATAACCCCGCGAATGACTCAGTTTTGTGAACGTTATGCCACAATTTGTGCGTATGCTACTCTAGCCAATCAAACGCAGTGTATCGGATGGGTCACAGCCTCGTCTCAGCCTGACTCCTATTTTGCCGAGAGCGTCAATAATGCTCGATTGCCCTGGGTTTGGGTTTGGACGAGAAAGTGGTAACAAATACTTCTACACCTACGGTTTTGATTTTTATCAATTTTAATAGGATGAGAGTTGTAACCTCTAAATATATGCTAGTACTGAGTTCAGTGTAAGAGAGGAAGCTAGGCACTCTTGATTTCCAGTTGTCTTGATATATATTTTGCTTATTTTCAATGCCTAAGCAATGAAGCTTCATTTAGTCTTAAAGATCCCCCTAGTCAACATCATCTTCTTCCTCATCCTCTTCTTCCGCATCTTCTTCGCCCTCGGAAACGTTTTCTCCTAAAGCTATTAAGCGTTCCTTATACTTGTTGACCTTATCCTCTAGATCGCCAAAAACCATAAGCAAGTCGTCAAGCTCTCCTTGAACTGCTTGTTTGTCCTTTTCTTTCTCAGCTATGACTACGTCTGCTTTCAAAGTTTTCTCGACCGCAGCTTTGCAACGGCTTTCAAAATCTCTAGCTTTTTCTTCTGCACGCTGCACCTGGCCTGACAGTTCGTTCTTACTCGTAGTATACTCTTCATTGGCAGTCTGGAGATCCTGAACATGATTCTGGCTTGCCTGTCATCAATGTTTAGTACGTTCTGACAGACTAAAGCTGGATCCTCTTACCTTATTTAATTCGGTATTGAGATTGCTTATCTCTCCGTGGGCAGCCTGGAGCTCCTGGACATGGTATTGATTTGCCTGTCATTAGTATTTAGTATACATCTTAAAAGTGATTGCTGTAGTCTCTTACCTTAACTAATTTCGCATTAAGTTTGCTAATATCTTCGTTGAGCGCAGCAATCTGAGTCGTTAGTCGATTTTCCACCCGACGGAAATTTTCCTCTGTAGTTCTTTGTAGACGCTCAAATTGTCTCTTCTGACTCTCGAGAGTTCGATTGTGCTCTATTTGTAGTTTACTGCTTTGTATTAGCTTGGAACCTCGTCGATTGAGCACGCACCCTTACCTCAACTCCTCTTCGTGATTTCGCTGTAGACCCTCGTTGATGTGTTTGATTCTTCCCAGTTCGACGATTGATGTTTCCCTGGCCCGGCGATGATCTGCCTGTTCTTGGCCCAGCTGCCTACCGAGCGACACTAGTTCCTCTTCCACATTATGAAGTGACTTTCCTTTCTCCTCAAGTTGCGAGCGTAACGAATCTACCAGGTCGCGTGATATTCCTTTCTGGACACCATTCACAATGATAGGGATTTCCAAGCCTGGTTCGCGATCAATTGCACGAAGAAGGCGGCTGAAATTATCTTTGACAAAATCGACGAAAGTTTTATCAAAATAGACTTCTGGCAGGCCCCCGTTGACAGCGGAAGTAAGTTTTTGTGGTAAAACTTCAAAATCGCGAAGTAGAGAGTGACTCCTCAGTTTGGTGAGCCTATCGATATACTTCTCGCGGCCCAGCTGCGACGTAAGAATTGCGTGTATGGTGCTTCGAGGGACTGGGGAATCTTTTGTAGAAAACTCATATATGATTCCTAGCAGTATACAACAGAGCCCTTGCACTACAACACCAGGACCCATAGGGTTTAAGACAGCTTGAACTAGAGTCTGCAAATTGCTTCCCTCTCCAAGAAAGTCATTGACGCCATCTGGGTCCTCGAATAGCCATCCACACAATAGCATCAGATATGAGACATGTATACGTTCATCAAAGTTCCTCTGAATGCTGACGATTAGGTTCCCAGTGAGAGCTTGGATGCATGTCACGACCTCCTCTCCTTCCGAGGCGTCTCCTTCAACAACACCCATTGCAAGTGTTTTGAGATTAATATCATCGAACATGAGATGGAAGAGGATAACTGATGCGAACCAATAGCGGTATGGGTCGCTGGAGGACTGGCTATCCAGTGGTTGTAAAAGGGTTGTCAAAACGTTCGCAGTCTCGTCAGCACCGGAAGTATGCCCTTCAATAGCACGACGTAAAAAATGCTTTCTGATTGCAGGATGGTTGTAGAAGTATGCTTTGATACATTCGCATGCAGCAAGACGAGAATCAAAAGCCGCAAGCAATGGAACACTAAGTGTGAGGTCAAGGAGCCCATCTATCACATAAACATGGGGGATACCGTTCTGCTGAGCAACGCCATTGACTTCAGCAGGAGGCTCGTCAAGAACTGAAGTGACTTGCAACTGTGCGAATGCCTCCTGTAAGTTAGGGTTTCCACGAATCAGATCTGCGCAAGTTGTCAATGCCTAGGATGTAGCTGTCAATAAGAATTGCTCTAAAGAGCTAAGATTGATTATCCATACCTCAGCCTTTATCTGCATTTCTGTGGAACGGCTGAAGGCCAAAAAAAGTACTTGCTCTAGAATACCATGTTGCCAGAACGACGCTTGATTTGCCTGCGTTCCAATCCCTCCGATAACCAAAAATAATCTTAGAACAGCAAGCAGCGCGTATATGTTTCTGTTCTGCTGAACCTTTGCCCATTCAGCCGTGCCACCTTCAGCATCTTGTTCAGTGTTGGCATCGCTTAAAAGCCTTGCAACTTTCGGTACAGACCCAGTCTCCCGAAAATAAGATTGATTGGAGATATTAAGGCGCAATAAATTCGCCAGAAGAATCAGACAATCTTCAACTGTCCGATCCCCATCGATCAAAGAACCCTCATTCTTTATTATATTGAATATCCGGTCAAAAGCATCTTCGAATGCGACCCTTTTCTGCAGCTCTGTTGATGTCGGTGTGAGATAGGTGAGCAACGACAGAGCTTCATTGCGAATTGCCTCTCTCGTGTCATCGAGAACAGCCACAAGTCTTGATATCCCTAGAGGCGCCTCGAATATGCATTCTTCGGTGCGCTCCGTCCGCGAGGAGAGAATGGCTGATAGGAGCTGGAGCGAGTATAGGCGGGAATAAAAGTCATTGGTGTCTAGGAAGTCCAACAAGGTAGTGATGTTCTCTTGTCGCTGAGTAAACTCATCTGCAAGCCAGAGAACAATCTCTTCGGAGGCTTCTGGACTACTTTCATTGGGGTTGAAGAGCATCAGTAAAGTCTCCAGAGTGATTTTTATAGTATCGACATCATCGGTCGCCAGCTCTCCTATGAGTCCACGCAAGGCCCCCGACGCAACAGATGCAGGGTATTCCTTTGCAAAGCTTCGAAGCCCCTGAATGGCAGCGCGCCGGTCCTCGAGCAGTGTTGCTGACGAGAGTCTGCTGGAAAGGGTTGTAATGGTCTCGCCGACGGATTGCCTTGCTGGGGTTGCTGCAATTGCAAACATGTTTCTGGTAAGGATCTAGCCGTGTTTTCTTCGTCGCATAGCATGGAATTCATAGTGGCGCAAGCAGGGACTGGTGTCTTATGGTGCCATTTGAGCCTCAACCGGAAGATGAATGGAGAGGGCGTTAGAGAATAGGTTCCAGCTCTAACTCTCGGCCTGGGCTTGAAGCCGTGTTGTTCAGATCCCCAGAAATTCGTAAACCCCTGTCTGTCGGCAACACTAGTCACTAGACCGGCGGCCGCGCCTCGAGCGCGCCCAAATCTTCAATATGCTCGTCCTGCCTGGAAGGCGCCTTGCCTCGTTCAACATCAAAATTCTCTCAGCATCACCGTCACAACCACCGTCAGAATCCGACAAGTGGTCCGGATTCATGCATCCCATTGTTGCGACTGCAACCATCTAATTTCCCTACTTGCGCCAGCTAATAGCCCTTCCGGGTGCCTTCTCAAACGGATAGCGGCCTTGACTTCCATCTTCTAGACAGTCGCGACTCGTTCCCAAAATGGGTGTTCCAGGTATGATTACTTCAGATCCTTAAGATGGCTTTCACTGACATTGGTCACTCCCAGCGTTGTTTAGATGGCTCAGCCAGAAGTGTAAGCTCCCCTTCTCTCCTCGCTCGGCATCAACCAAGCTAATGTGCGTCAGATCCCAAAATTGTGTCAAATGGTAAGGCATCCTCATGATCGCTATCTACGGACCTATATGGATGAAAATTACTAACTTGTTCTTCCAGTGATTGAAGAAATGCCTCGAGAGATCGATGGTGTCAAAATTCCCATCGACACGCGTGGCCCAAACCCAAATGGCGACGAGTTCGATAATTTATATCTCGACATGAATGGAATTGTCCATCCGTGCTCCCATCCCGACGATAGACCCGCGCCCAAGGATGAGGAGGAAATGATGTTGGCCATTTTCGAGTACACTGATCGGGTTGTTAATATGGTTAGGCCCAGAAAGCTTTTGTTGATAGCAATCGATGGTGTCGCTCCTCGTGCCAAGATGAACCAACAACGTTCTAGACGATTCCGTTCAGCTAAGGAAGCTCAAGAGAAAGCAGAAGACAAGGCAGAATTGCTCAAAATGCTTAAGTCGCAAGGCGGCCGCATTGAGGAACCAGAGATCAAGAAAGCCTGGGATTCTAATGAAATCACTCCCGGAACCCCTTTTATGGACATCCTTGCCGCTAGCTTGAGGTACTGGATTGCGTACAAACTCAACACTGACCCTGCATGGGCAAAAATGAAAGTCATCATCTCAGATTCAACCGTCCCTGGTGAGGGTGAGCACAAAATTATGGAGTTCATCAGATCTCAAAGATCTTCTCCAGAGCATGATCCAAACACCAGGCATGTCATCTACGGTTTGGATGCCGACCTCATCATGCTGGGACTCGGTACACATGAGCCTCATTTTCGTGTATTGCGTGAAGACGTCTTTGCCCAAGATTCCAAGCCCCGTACCTGTCGCCTATGTAACCAGGCAGGGCACGAAGCCAGAGAGTGCACTGGCGAAGTTAAGGTAAAGGATGGAGAATTCGACGAAAAGAAGAGTGCACCACCACTTAAACCTTTCATCTGGCTTCATGTTTCAGCCCTCAGAGAATATCTAGCCGCAGAGCTTTATGTACCAGACCAGCCTTTTCGATTTGACTTGGAAAGAGCAATTGATGATTGGGTTTTCATGTGTTTCTTTGTCGGAAACGACTTTCTTCCTCATCTTCCCAGTCTCGAGATCCGAGAAAATGGAATTGACACTCTGATCGCTATTTGGCGTGACAACATACCCTACATGGGAGGTTACTTGACTAAAGACGGTCATGTTGACCTAGAAAGAGCACAGTTTATCCTTGACGGCCTGGCCAAGCAAGAAGATGGAATATTCAGAAGAAGAAAACAGACCGAGGATAAACGCGAAGCAAATGCAAAACGACGCAAAATGGAAGGCGGCCGTGGGGGTCGCGGAGGTCGTGGAGGGCGAGGTGGTGGTTTCCAGAATTCTTCATCTAATGGCAGACGAGGTATTCCTGAGGTCGTGCCGACTGGCATGCCACTATTCGCTCCAAACAACATTACGAAAAAGGCCAAGGCCGTGACCTATGATATGGTGGTCAACAGAGGTGCCATATATAAAAATAACCTAGCAAACAAGAGTGCTGCTGCTGCTTTGAAAGGCCAAATACATGGTGAGCCTTCGATGACCGAGACGACTGAGACTGTTGCCGGCGATGCAGCAAGTGGGCCAACAGCCTCCGCTTTAGGAAAGAGAAAGGCAGACATGCTGGAAGATGATAGCAGTAGTACTCCAGGCCGAACCACTCCACAACCTGGAACCCCAAACACACCCAACGATGAACCTCCTGTCGATACTGTCAGACTTTGGGACGAAGGATACGCTGATAGATACTATGAACAGAAATTTAATGTTGATCCAAAGGATATCGAGTTTCGCCACAAGGTAGCAAGGGCCTATGTTGAAGGTCTTTCATGGGTATTAATTTACTACTTCCAAGGTTGCCCTTCGTGGGAGTGGTATTATCCTTATCATTATGCCCCATTTGCAGCAGACTTTGCCAACCTCTCCGACATGAAGATTACCTTCGAAAAGGGGAGGATTTTCAGACCATTTGAACAATTGATGGGTGTCTTGCCTGCAGCCTCCCGCCAAGCTATTCCAGAGGTTTTTCACGATCTCATGACCAACCCTGAAAGCGAAATCATCGATTTCTACCCCGAAGACTTTACTATCGACCTAAATGGCAAGAAATTCGCTTGGCAGGGTGTCGCTCTGCTTCCTTTCATTGACCCCGACAGATTGCTAGCTGCCATGGCCAAGAAGTATCCCTTATTAGCACCAGAGGTTGCAGCGCGTAATGGTGTTGGCCATGATGTTCTTCTTGTTGCCGAAGCTCATGATGAGTTATATGGAGACATTGCAACCAATTTTTACTCAAAGAAGCAGGGGCCTCCAAGCTTTAAATTAAACCCCCGGTCCAGCCAGGGTCTAACAGGCACTGTTCTCAAAAACGAGTCTTATCTTCCTCATAGCGCATTGACCTTTCCCCTGACGACAGGAGGAATGCCATCGTTGGATGACGACCGCTCTATCAGGTAAGTCGCCTTTTACTTCTTTTAATTTCTGAATGCAGCATTAACACGCAACAGTGTTCACTACGAGATGCCCAAGTCAGCACATATTCATAAGTCCATGCTACTACGCGGTGTTAAATTTCCCTCCCCAGCTCTAACTCCAGATGAAGTCGAGAGAACTAAAGTCAGGGCGAGGTCATCTGGCCGAGCCCATGGTGGAGCACCGCTTGGTGGTGATGGCCGAGGACGAAATTCTTTCAATTACTCATCCTCCAACAACGGATATCAGTCGCACAATCAACAATCCAGGGGATATCAAAATGGTGGGTATAACAATCCACTTCCAGCCCCACCTGCGGGTTGGCAGCCTCCTCCACCAGGTAGGGCTGGATTTGCTCAAGGACCTCCACCTCCTCCTCCCGGAAACTATGGGTCGTATAACCGTGGACAAGGACAGCCGCCAGCCTACTCACAACCTCTTTATAACAACAGTCGAGGCCCACCTGGCCAAGGACCACCCGGTTATGATGATTCTTATAATCGCCATAAGGGTGGGGACTCGTACCAAAGTGGTGGGTCATACCGTGGGGGTGGCTCATATCAAGGACAACGAGGTGGAAGCCAATATGGCCCTCGCGGGAGTCGTTATTAAAGCTCAATCCATTTCAGCCTTTCATGGTTGAGTGTAAAACGCAGCGGATTGCGATGTGCAAAAAGTTGGGAGTAAAACTGTTTAAATGCGGATCTTCTGTACAATACAATTCTTGACTGGAAAAGGAGGTTTTGTGAAGTTGTGCCAGAATGGGTACGATGGAGTAGGTGTTTACTTTTTAAGTTTTGGTATTCTTTGTGACTTGACGAATGTGGGAGGGAGGGATGGGCAGCAATTGCTGGGGATGCTTGCCCGTGTGGGGTATAAAAGAAAGGCCCATCGAGACAAAAGTGGCTGAGAGGCTTTCGAGATACCTTACTTTACCTGAGTAAGGAGATCTAGAATAGTACTTACCTAACTGACCACTGTCGCCCCTTTCTTCGGTCGCGCAACGTCAGATACGGAGAATAGAGAGTCATTTAGAAAAGATACAAGTTTTTATTTCTCTTAGTAGTAACTAAAAAAAAAAAGTATGTCCTTCGAGACAAAAGTGGCTCAGAGGCTTTAAAGGACATTTTACTTGAGGAGAATGTGTAAAACAGCACTTACCTAACTAACAACTATCATCCTATTTCTTCGGTCTTGCAACATTAATTGTGTAGGGTTATTAAGGCGAGGAGGCGAGTTGTTATTCTCCCGGTTGTTGATTTGCGAAATCGAGCTCTTAGGCCGTGTAAACATAAGACCTGTCACCCCTTTTCCTTTTTCGCGACAAGCGATGCAAGATCGTACCTGACGGAGTGTTTCCTTGCCCGTCAACACACTCCCTCGTTGCCAGCACGCTGCCTCGGTACCACATCCTCCTCGCCACGCACCGCACAGCCACGGGAACTCTGCCAGGGATGGGGTTATGTAGGCCATGTTAAGCTCGCCTAGTGGCCGAATGAAGGCGCCGTAGCGGTTCAGGTACGAGGGGTGCAACGTTCACGACTTCCAGACTGCTTGTCCCAGACGCCAGACGCCAATAATTCCCCAAAGAGGCCACCTCCGCCTCTTAGATAATTTTCCGCCGCCCTGGTTCGGTCGAGCCGTCAGTGATCGTGGCTGATCACGGCGATTCTAGCTGTGGCATCGCAGCGGCCGAATTTCTTCTGAATTCGACAGGACCAGCCCTCGCCATCCTTCCTTCACCCAAACCTCCTCCACCCACCACCCACCACCATCCAAGACACACAGCTGCATGCTTGCGAACAGAGCCGCATGCCTGACATCCTCTGAGCGCATTGGCAGCACAGCCAGCGCAATTCTCCAGCCATGAATGGGGAATCGGGCTTGGTTGTCGTGTTGGTGGACCGACTGACCACGAGGGTACAATTCTGGCCCTCTGTTTACTGCTTTCGGTGCGGCCTGCTAACCTGCCTCTCTCTCACTGTAGCTCCCCCATCGCACCGGATCGACCCTCCATGATTTCTACCGCGATGAGATCGTCGTTCTCACCCGCGCGACCCTCATCGACGTCTCTCCATCCTGCATCAGTGTTGTAGTAGATACTTTAGTCCAGCTCCTCGAGGAACTCTCGCGGCCGTACAAGGGCGTCCAGTCCCACCCTGTGCACGTCTTGCACTCCGAACTTTTTATAATAGACCTTCTTGCAGACTGCGTATCAGAGGATTGGGCGGGTTTGAATGTGTCGTATGAGAACGACGGGCATAATTCCGATGGGGAAAGTAGTAGCCCCCACCAAGACCAAAAATCTTCGACTTCATCTGCGACTCGGAATAGCCAGACGAGAAGAGCTTCTCGAAATCGATTGTCGGAGAGGGGAAACTCACCGCGACCCTTGCCAGATGATCTTGTGAGGAGGCTAATCGATGCCATCAAGCTTTTTCTAAGACCTGTCTCGGAGAGTTATGTGCTACCCGCAGCTAATATTTTGGATGATGTCTTCAGCGGTGCTCCCACCGGGGAGGCTTACGCCGGAAACACGAATTACGCCAACAATCACCTTAATGGCACAGAAATATCGAAAGTCCTACTTGACAAAACCGAAGTGATCGAGAGGCACACGAGAACTATTTTAGAGTATATTTCATCCTCAAATTGGGGCCGAGTCATTGAGTATCTCAAATTAGCCCTACAACAAGCCTCCCACCAACCACTTGCAAACGCAAATGCAAATGCAGCCACCCCTAACTTGGTTTCTGAAGAGGATAGGAGTGCTCTTATCACTCTTCGTCTCATATCATGCTTTTGGGTAGATAGTCGGAAGCTAAGTATTGTTATCCAGGAGCTTTGTGGGTGTTTTCTGCACCTTCGCAAAGCATTTCAGACCACGTTGGCTATAGTATTGCCATTATTGATCACGCGATGGCTCGAGCGCAATCCAAAGGAATTCATCGAACTGCATTCCACGCACAAACGCCTTGATGGTGGTGCCGAGACTCTTTTCGATATGTCAAACACAATGTCGGACCAAGGTCGAAGAAAGGCTCTTCTATACCCCTTCCAAACATCCTTGCTATTCCTTTTGCCCGATGTTTTTGAAGTTGCCAGTAATATGAGGGACGTGAGAAGTACCAGCATTTCCAAAAAGGTGTCATTTCTAGAAATGTTGAGGAAAACTTTAAGAAATAGGAATGAGACTGCAATATACTGTCTGACTTCCGTCTTGCGAGTTGCTAGACACTTTCCGCTCGACAGTGATGCAGCTCTACTCAGCTATGCTCTAGATGTCCAGGAGGAGGTCAGAGAGGCAGTGTTTAGACGGTACACACCTGGTATGGAAACTGGCAATATTGACACTTCACTCATGACTGCTGCTTTCGTCAGTCTAGCACATCTAAACTTCGAAGCCTGCGTCGAAACTTTGACTCCGATGTGCCTCGCTGCGAATGCGCCACCGGATTTCAAAATCGCTGTCATATCTGCGTGCACCCATTTTGCAAAACAGTCCAACTCAGAAGAGTATCAACCGCTCTTCACGAAAGCAGCTGAATTTGTCAGAATACAGATTAAGGTATGTGATCCACCAAGTTCTATTCTCATAGCTAATGCCAGAAAGTCAGCTTCCCTCAAGGCTCGTGACTCTCATCATGAAGAGCAGTACGCACCTCTCAAGCCCTTAGAGGTATCAAGCTCGTCGGAAATTATATACAACATACTCCTTTTCTTAGAGTCTTCTCCTCTCACACCCTTCACGGGAGGTCCCGAAGATAATATAGGCTGGCCAAAGTTTTTCCAGGACGTTTTCAATTCTTTCAGACTATTTCTGATCTCTGATGAGGAGCGAATTAGACATCTGACCACCATGATTGCGCACAAAATTCTCAGTGAGGGTTCACCTACACTATGGCGTAAAAGTAAACACTTGGGTTCTCAGACCTTCAGATATAATTTCTGGCAAACCACGTGAGTCAAGCAGTGTATCTCCTGAGGTCTCCCTTTCAGATGTCTCTTTTGGCATATACCTCCTTGATCGCTCTGCTGTCATTGATGCGATAAGGCTCCTTAAGAGGCTAGCTAATTAGCTCCTTTTGATATTTCAAGGTAACAACCAATATACTAACGCTACCCGTAGGTCTACGGTGTTAGTCACCGTTTGTGAAAAGCTGATAAGTGTAAATGAAAACGAAAAAGCGACGCTCATCTTCATTCATGATTTCTTAAAGGCTAGACTTGAAATCATGAATATTATCAATGTCAGTAATCTTACAATTTTAACCAGAGCTGTTCCTAGTATTTCTTTTCCCTCCCATGGCCAGCAGTGGAACGCCCCAAGCAGAAAGCTGACTTAACATCATTTCTTAAGGACTTAGTCGATGTAACGGCCGATATACCAGAACGCGTGGCAGCGTCTACAATACTCGAGACCACGTTCTTAGTTTCTTCGTGTTCTACGGATATTTCAGTCTGCCAGTTGGTAACTGAATCTATATCTTTATTCTGTCAAGAAGCTCGTCTCGTTGATAAATCCGGAAACTCTGCCAAGTCGGCTATACTCACACTTCGAAACATCGAAGTATTTCTGGAGATTTCCGCAAGGGATTTTCGCTTTACTGGCTTAGTAGCCTTTCAAAAGCGCATTCGAGGCCTCCTCCGACAAATGCAGCACCCAACTGCCGGAATAATAAAGGCTTGGGAAACCATATTCGAGAGTTGGCTCAAGTTGTCAAAACAGATTGTGTCCCCCTCACTGGATATTCTAGACGAGCGATCGCTTGTGGAGTGGCGCAATTACTCCGGATTTCTCGCCTCACTTGGTGGCATTTGCGTATCAAATCAAGCCCTACTTCCCGAGGAAGCTAGCCTAGCAGGGCTCAAGTGGATCGATAGAGTCTCGCCCGACACTTACGATGAATCCCTCCTGGCTAGATACATGAAGCAAAGCGTTCAGTTACTTGGAAGCAGTAATGTCAGAATTCGAGAAGCAACCAGGGAGACACTCTCGACCGAGCTTGCCGCGCCACTCTACTTACCCTTCTTCGAAGCACTTGAGTCAGAACTTGGTATTCTCTTTGACAGTCCCCGCACCTCGGTCCCTTTTTCAATAGAGACCCGTATCATCTTCGCTGAACAAGCTGCGGCTCTTATGAAAAGCATCGTGGAGCGCCTAGGAGGGCCTTCAGAGGTTGGTGTTGCTATGTCTGTCGATATTGGCCAGATGACCCTCAGTTTTGCAAAATTCTTAGACGAAATGCCGGAGGGACCTAGTGTCTTGAGGGTCAAGATTAAGATCTGCCAGCTCTGTGAAACTGTAACTCAAAAGAAAGAGCTCTTAAACCTACGGCATGATGTTCGCATCAGAAATCAGCTCTTGGAGGTCATCTTTGGCTGGATCACTCGTCCAAGCTCTGCCAAGGATTCTAGCTTCGTGGCTGGTGGCCGTATCGACGAAATGCTACGTCTTCACAGAGACCTGGATAAGTCGTGCCTGAAAGCCCTTGCCGATTTGACCTACCGATTACCTTTACAGCCAGCGGAAGGCCAGACCGATGCTGATACCAGTGATCTCAAGTCTCAGATGTTTCACACATACTTCAACAGATTTCTCTCCTTATTGAATTTCGAAACCGCGGAATTTGGCAAGCAAGATACGCGACTTACTGCTGTGGTAGGCCAAGATATAGTTGCAACTCCTGAGCTTGCCATTACCGCTCTTTCAAACCTACTTAGTGCAAATATTGACGTAGGGTTGAAGCATTCCTTGGGCATCGGCTACCATGAGGATTTAGACATCAGGACTGCTTTTGTCAAAGTTTTATGCAACATTTTGATTCAAGGAACGGAGTTCAACAATCTTTCGGATGCTGCAGTCAATGAAAAATACAATGAGTTACTGGAGGTGAGGCGTACAAATAATTTCTCGGGAGGCTTCTACTAACCTTATGCGCAGCTTCTTCTCAATGATATGACGTTAACGATTGCACTTTGTGACGCTTGCCCTAGTACCGAGGTAGATGAGATGACAATTTCGCTCCTTAACATCTTTGATTCCCGAGGTTTAGGATTTGTACTGCTCGAAGCTCTTATTGAGCATGAAGTCGAGGTTACAGGTAATGATCCTCTAAATATACAGTGTTATTTCATAACCTAACATTTTCAGAAAACGAGGCGGAATTGCTTCGAAGGAATTGCGTCGCTACAAAAATGCTCTCAGTCTATGCGAAATGGAAAGGGGCAACATATTTGAGAGCTACTCTGCAAAAGGTTCTTGAACGTCTTGTACTAACATCAAAGGATCTCGATCTTGAGCTCGATCCCGCTCGAATTTCTTCAGCAGAAGAGCTCCAAAAGAATGCACTTCAATTAAGAGTGGTCACAAAAGTGTTTATTGATGACATATGTAACTCAGCTGGGCATATTCCAGTCTCCTTTAGAAAGATCTGTAGTATTGTAAGTCATACTTGAGAAGTTGTTTCTTTAAGTCCATAGAAATCATCTAATCCTTTGACAGATCTCAACTGCGGTTATGAAGCGATTCCCAGAAGCAAAATTTACTGCAGTTGGAGCTTTTATATTCCTTCGGTTCTTTTGTCCAGCGATTGTGGCCCCAGATGTCGAAGGCCTCATAGCCTCGACCCCATCTAAGGAGATGAGACGAGGGCTTCTCCTTATCGCAAAGGTTGTTCAGAATCTAGCTAACAACGTGCTATTTGGGGCAAAAGAACCTTACATGTTCCCTTTGAATGACTTCCTGACACAAAACATCTATCGTGTGACCACCTTCTTGAGAGAAATTTCGGTTCGTAGCACCCCTTCGTTGCTTGAAGCCTCTAACAATTATAGGTTCCGCCTAATGTGATCGAGCCCGACATCGAGTCTGAATCTTTCGACTTTGGTTCTTGCGTCGCACTTCATCGCTTTCTTTATGATCATTGGGATCATGTTCGACAAAAGATTGTCAGTAGAGAGAGAAAAGGTGCTGTTCGTTCCGCTGTTGAAATTGCCTCGGGCAAAATTCCTATTCTAGAGTCCCTCAGAAGTCTCATAGCCAATCTCGGACCTCCTCCGATGGATGTATCCTGGAATCGACCCGCAATCTCTTCAAATAGCCCGCCTTCATATTCACGCTTTCAGCATTTCATGCTTCGCAACGCCGGGAGGAATACTGAGTCATTGATTTCTAATCGAGCTGTATATGATGGTGGTGAGAGCAAGGTATAGAAGACTAGTTCAGTTGATGGAGACTAAGGCTAACTTTTGCAGGATGGTCTTCCGATGATTTGCATCATCCTCCGCAATATCGATACCGATCTCATCGATTACGAGCTTCTGCTGTTTGGATACCTCAAGGTAGGCCTTGCAACCTTACCTCCATGGTTTTACTAACTCTTCTAGATCGCTAGTCGCATGTGGCATCGACCCTTCGGCATTTTGATCGATGCGACTTGTTACAATGGGCAAAATGAACCACAAGATGCATTGTTTCGAAGACTTGATCTCCTCACACCAACAGAATTGTCAAAGCATCTCTCTCGAGTCTATGTCTATAATATGAATAGCGCTTTTAAGTAAGGTTCCGAATACTTTTTTCCTTGTGCTGTATTTAATTTTTCTCTAGAAAATGCTTCCGACGCATAATCAAGCTCTCTGCGAAAAATGAGAGCAGTGCATTTAATCTCAAAAACGTCGATTACCATCTTATTGGAAGTCTCCAAGACCTGCAAACCCACTTCCATTTAAGCCAATTACATTTACCAAAGGAAACGATAAGTGTTGTGACCGACACAAGATATGTCTTTCAACCAATTACGAGGCTTTCCAAAACCAAAGGCAAGTTTGAGGTTGTCATCAAAGTTGGAGGTCAATTCGTACAAGTTACGACGACTCAAAAGCAAGAGATGGTGCCTGGCCTACGGCTGTACGGAACCGTCAATGACATATTCCGTTTATCTGAGGTGGACGAGGTTCCAAACCCGATACAGACGGAAGATGATTCTGGGTTTGGATTGCGGGCAGAGAACGGTAGAATTGTGATGTTCTTCGCAAGCCCAAGGAAGAGTGAAGTATTGTCAACTATCCGTAGTGCTAGGGCAAAGTACGGCAAAGAACTAAGAACACTAAAGTCCTTTGAAAGGTTACTCCGCCCACAAGATGTTCCAGGGACTCTTTTGAACATTGCTCTTGCCAACTTGGCTAGCTCTGATCATGTACTACGGATAGCTTCTTACAATCTCCTCTGTGCATTATGCAGAGCTTTCAAGTTTGCAGCAGATTCAAAATTCTTGACTGTGAAAGGTATGAGAACGAGCTTCCGCATCCTTCTTTAACTAATTTATCTAGAATTATCTATTCCCCTAAATCCATCACACTTTATTATCGATATCAGTCAGCAATTAGCTTTTGCTGAACCCCAATTAGCTGCTGACTTTTTGAACGAATTCTTCGTTGGCTGGGAGAGCTTTCCTTACTCGCAAAGACCTCTAAGTCTTGCCTATATGGCACCATGGCTACCAGGTCTGAGGACGAGTCTGATATCCGTTGAAATGGATAGTGATAAAGCAAGAGAAAAGGTTGCGACAATCTTTCGCAAGTTGATCGACGTTACCATTTCGGACGTGGCCCTCAGCACGACTCTAGAGCAGCGCATCTGGCCAATCATCAGTAATGACGAGATCTACACAGAAATATTCTTGGATGAGGTGATAAAGAGTGCTCTAGGATTCGGCATCGATGACGAACGGACAGAGGTGCTCGGCTCTATTCTCGCGTCTCTCGGTACAATCACCATTCGCGGGAAACTGCTTTCCAGGCTAAGGAAAGCGTTATTTCGAACTTCGCAACGAGCCACGAGGCATTTATCAGATAATGTGGTGTGGAGCGAAATCTGTGTTTTGCTTCGCCTATGTTTGTCAACTTCTTTCGACAGCGGTGTCCAATCTCAACTCTATTTGCCTGAGCTATTTCATCTTGTCACTATGTTAGCTAATACTGGGACCGTTGAGACAAGAGTCATGGTTCACCGTTTACTTATCAACACCGTCCATGCCATTTGCACAAGCTTTGGCCTTGAAGAAACGAAACTTGCAAGACTGAAGGTTCTACTAGATTCACTATCTGAGCCAAAGAATGAGTTGTTGTTCAACACCCCAACGCGAGATGGTGTCTCTGTCTCATCAATGCAAGATTCCAACATACCAGCGCTACTCGCAACAGAATCTCTGGCCATTTTGCTTGCAGAAATAAGCACAGTCGCAGCTCCAACAATCGATATGTCGAATGCGTGGCGTTCTCGTTGGATGAGTCTGGTTGCTAGCACAGCATTCCAGAGCAATCCTGCTATTCAACCCCGCGCATTCACAGTAATGGGATGCCTGGCACACGAGGATGTGGACGATGACCTCCTGTATCAAGTACTTGTGGCTCTGAGAACAAGCGTCACACGTTTCATGGATGAGAACGACAGTGAAATGCTCATTGCGATCGTCACTGCGCTCACCAAAATGATGGATAAGTTGCCCGCCGCTTCACGCTATGGAATGCAACTGTTTTGGCTAGGAGTAGCACTCATCAGGCTGGTACATCTCCCACTATTCAATTGCTGCGCCCTCTTCCTAGAGGCTGTCATTAAGAACCTAAACACCTCTGGGGAACTCAAGGGAGGAAGAATGGTGACGACCTTGTTACAGGGCCGAATTCTTCTGGAAGATGTTGCTCTACAATTGGATGAAATCTATGGAATCCATTTCAACGTTGAGAATTTCCATTTCGCTCTAACCGCGACCTTGATTAAAGGTATGACAGACTCGGTTACAAAAGGCACAGCAATAAAAGTCTTGACAACTTTCGCGGAGATCACAGGCTCCAATGTTGCGGAAAATTCAAAGTTCCCCAAAGACGTTAGTGCCCACCCTTATTTGGGGGTCCTCCTGGCACGAACGACGACGGCAGATGAGGTCAAAGAAATTCTTTGGCTGGCAGGTTGGATCCATGCCGAAGATAATGTCACCGCAGGGAAAATATTTTCATCGATCGACAAAGATGTCCTTAAGGATAAGGAACTGCTGCTCAATTGTGCGATAAGCATAATTGACTTCCATTACTTGGAGGACAACGTCCAAAATAATGCGCTTAGATGGATGACTGCGGTGGCAACGATGCGGCCGACCGTCATACTTCACCTGTAGGTGTGACCTGCTTTTTCAGCAAGACTTACTAATAAGAAATAGTTGTACACCAATTATCCACATACTTGAGCATGTCTTAATTTCGTGCCAGAATGCTGCAACGCTAGAGTCGGCACATAAACTTCTTCGAATATTAACAGCAAACCCTAAGCTCTCCGGTCTTGTGGATACCACTGAGATGCTAGATGATGTCCTTGAAGGTATCGGTTTTGGTGGATTGTGGCGGTCAGCGACCTTTCATGCAGCGAATGATAATGAGAGGCAGTGTACCATTTTGACTGACAGACTTATCGAGGTAAGTCCCTCACTAATCTTGAACTTTTGGTCCTTCAACTAACATTCCTAAAGCTTATCATCGCCTAGATATAGCGGGTGGAGGGATTTTTATTAACTCTTTTTTTATGTCAATTTTGAACGTCTTTCATGCTATATATTTTTCACTTTTGATGATTCCATGATTTATGAAAAGCGTAGCAAAGCTTAACGAGATAAAAGAGGAGGAGGCTTGATTACATTATCACATTTTCTAAATATATGATACCCTGTTCATAAATATCGTGTGGCTGAATATAATGACAGGATGACTTTGACATGACCCTTAGAGACATGTTTTTCTGGTACCTCAAGTTAAAAGAACAAGAATCATCTCTTTCGTTCCTCGCTATACACCACTTTCTCCCTCGGAAGCAGCCTTCTCATGGATCATTGTCTCCTTTGCAGGAAACATTTTGCTCAAGAGAACATGTAATCCTCCTGCGACCAAGAATCCGTAAAAGTATCCCAGATAACTAAGATGCATAGCACCAGCCGGAATCGACAGTTTTCCATTTACCTATCATCCTCAAAATTAGCACTTACTCTACCAAAAAGTCCCATTTAAAATCTATCCTCCGAACTAACCCTCCTTCAAAGAAAAAAGGACACGAAACTTACACTCGCAGCAAAACCAGGTAACAATGGAGCAAATCCGACAAGAAAACTAATTGCAGCTCTCCAATTCGTCCCATATTTATTATACCTGTAAATCCCATTTAGAAAATACATATCGGTAACGGAATATTGTTGTTTATGTACAATCCAATAATCTGCTAATAAGATGCCTGAGATTGGGGCAAGCCAGATGGTATAGCCGTCCATGAAGTTTAAGAGGGCTTCGGCGGAGGCGAGAATGTTCCAAGGGGTCATGGCCCAGGCTCCGAGAATGGCGCAGATGTACTGGCCGCGCCGGATGTTGATGTACTGTGGGTGTTAGCTTGGGGAGAAGGGAGAAGGAGGGGGAGAAAAGGTACCTTGGGGAATAAGGCAGAGAGATCGGTGGCTACGGAGATGGAGTTTGCGGATATGTTTACACCGATTGAAGCGATTAAGAAGGCGGTTGCACAAAAGAAGGCTGCTGCTCTTCCTCCCTGGGTTTTTAAAGGTTAGTTTAAGAGGTTTGATGAGAGAATTTTAGGGGATAATTACTTTGGAGGTCCACATGTCTACGATGAGAAGAGGATCCCAGAGGAGTTCTCCGTAGAGGATCTGAGATCCGTTGGCGCCGATTATACCGAATAGCATCATTACTATGAAGACGATTGGGATGACGAGGAGTTGGACGTATGGACTATTGGGCTTCTTGGAGTATCGGGCGAAATCATTCCTGTGGGCTGTTAGTGGAGGGGGATTTTGAAGGGAGGAGAAGACTTACATGTTTACACCTAAGGTAGCGAAGTTGCCGACCATGGCGTAAATTCCTAAAGATTTGGTTTCATTAGCATTCCTCTTTTGAATAGACTGGTAGCGTTGGAGTAGGATATCCTAGAATATTACCTTTCATCATGCCCCATCCTAGATCTGATCCTTGTAACATATTTCCTTGCAAGAAGACTTTATTTCCACCTCCTGTTTGACTTATGATCCATCCTATGATAGCGAAGCCAGCAATTGGGGTGACAACCGCCTTGAATGTGAAGAACCAGCGCACCCTGTGAGGTGGGATATAATGAAATGGCAAGCAAATCAAGAAGTAGATGAAGTAGGATATCATGAAGGTCGTTGAGATGTTGGCGGATTCAGGGAGCTGGTTCTTGAGGTTATGAAAGCTTGGCCAGATTGCGAAGAGCATCGATTCTAAGGTTATTAGTACGGAATTGAGATGTGGAAGGAATTTTCTAGTACTTACGAACACATTCAGCTCCGGTATAAGTTCCTATTCCGTACCAGAAGACCGAAATGATGACTCGAAATATAATAATCACGTATGCGAAGAAGAAGCCATAAGCACTTCTAGCTTGAATCTATAGATTATCAGCGGGTTTCATTGAACTCAAGTGGCTTCCCGGTCTGACTGTAAAGGGTATATGGAGTCTCGCTCCAATCAGCCCATTATATGTGACGACCAGCGCTGTAATGAAATTTCCGATGACAACAGCAACTAAAGCAAGTTTCCATGAAAGCCCAATTGCGATCAACGAAGCTCCAATTCTCCAATTGGAGACGGCGAAAGCATCAGAAATCCAGTAGGTAACAAAATTGTATGTTCGCCATGTTTGGAACTCCGGTTCAACTGGATCAAGATCTAACAGCCGCTTAATTCATTGAAACCAATGAATGAGTGTCCGGACGTATAGGGAGAGGGCTCACTTACCTGCATTTGACCACTTCGTACCAGGAGCAATTCTACTCTCTCTCACTTTGAGTACTATCTTCTCCTTCCCGCGGCTCCACAAAGATACGTGTTGTTCCTCGAAGGAACCGGCACTGATTTCCTGTGGCTCCGAGGAGGTCCATTCTTTGTTATTTTCTTTCGACATGTCGGCAACAAATTCACTTGGCGCTTGGGTTGAGCCAAAGATTTCAGAACACTCAGTCAAACCGTCGTCGGTGTCACGGCTCGGGCTTATATATGATCGCCTACTTTTGCACGTTCTCGTCCCCAGAATCTTATCTCGAGTCCCACAAAGAGACTTGACTTTAGTCTTGGCCCTGCAATCACCCCAATCTTCATTCCGCCGGTATATCCATAACTTCGGTCGGTACCGATACAAGACCAAGCAACTACACAGATGCTGACAGAAAATATTGAGCTAACCTAGTGGCCTAGAGGACTGTACTGGCAAACTGTGGGGCATCGATGAGGATTATCAAGGTTACAATGCCGCAATACAAGAGATAAGGGGACGAGCAAAAGTGGGATATTGAAATACAAGGGAGGCGAATTGACTCGACTTCTCTTCTTCCTTTATCTTTCTAATACCATGACTTCTCTATCAGTTAAAAAAAGGAAAATTTCCGGGGATGGTGACGAGGAACTTGCAGTTGTGCAAAATGATGTTGATAACAAGTTGCTGAATCAGCAAAATCGAAATGCAACCAGGCCCTCTCCCAAGATCCATCCATCTGGGTCGGCAGGGGCACACCTCTCCATTACTGTTGATGAATTAATGCAACTACGATTGGTTGCACTGGGATCTCGACCACCAACTCTGATAATTCGAGGCGGCCAAATCCTATCTCTTCATACAGGCGAAGTTCTTCCTCGTGACGTTGTGATCTCCGGCAGGCATATCGCAGCTACAACACCATGGAACCATTTTCCTGTCGCACCAGAGGAAATCGATGCCAGAGGCAAATTCATCTCGCCTGGATTTATTGATGCTCATATTCATGTTGAATATACGAAACTCATCCCCAATGAGTTGGCACGGTTAAGTGTCCCGCGAGGGACCACAACAATCTTGGCTGATGCGAATTGCATCGCAAATGTGTTCGGAGGGGAAGGAATAGACTTTATGGGTATGGTAGTTAATACAATATCAAGTACAGAACTAACAATAATAGGAACAACTTCAACGCCACTTCGAATATTGCGCCAAGTCTCGCATAAAATCCCAGGCAATGGACCAGATATAGAACTTGGAGGGACAACGGTCGAAACTGCTGAATTGTGTGAAAGAGTTTCTCAGTCCGAGGCAGCTACTCTCGGGGAAAGTAATCCGTTCTCACTCGATCTTGCATCAGCACAGAAACAAGCTGCCGCCTTACATGCTGGCAAGAGAATCACTGGTCACACTGCTTTACTTGAGAATGAGCCTCTATGGGCATATACCGCAGGTGGAATTGGGGATGATCACAACGCTCACCAACCCGAAGATGTTCTCGAACGACTTCGATTGGGTATGATGTTGACTGTCATGAGTGGGTCAATGAACTCAAACATTGAAAGTGTCTTTAGTGATATCCCAATGCTAAAAGGAGGGCTCGGGCATATAGCATTTTGCGCCGATGATAAGCTAGTAGAGGATTTAGATTCTGAGGGACATATCGATCACCATGTCCGGAATGCTATACGACTCGGGGTTGATACTCTTGCAGCGTATCGTATGGCAACTTTGAATCCGGCTTTATACTACAGAATTGATCATCTGGTTGGAAGTGTCACTCCAGCAAAACTTGCAGATCTTTTAATTCTAGACAATCTAGAAGAAGCACGGTTAGTTAAATCCGATTTGAAACCCACGATTAATTACTGATTTGTGTAGTCCTTTGGCTGTGGTGGCCAATGGAAAGCTGGTAGCCCAAAACAACAAACCACTATTCCAAAACCTAGATACAGTTCCTACTTTCACTCTCAGCAGTATACACATAAACCCTTACTTCCTCTCTCCTTCCAGCTTCCGCGTTTTCCCCAAAGACCGCAGCCAAGAGGCTTGGGTACAGGCCGTAGAGATGTACAACGGATATTTCAAAAGAGCCTTTCATACCCGTCTCACAACCTCGGGTTCCGGAGCTTTGAAATGTGATATCAAGCGAGATGTTCTCAAAGTTGTTGTCATTGATCGCCACCATGCTACGAAGAATTGTGGAATTGCATATGTCCGTGGATTTGGTCTTCAACGAGGTGCAATTGCATGTACAACAAATTGCGAAAATCAAAATCTTGTTGTAATTGGCACATCTGATGAAGAAATTGCCGGCGCTGTCCAAGCAATAATCACACTTGGAGGTGGCTTTGTTGCTGTACTGGAGGGCAAAACACTTGGAGCTGTGAAGCTTGATGTAGCAGGTTGTATGTCATCTGAGCCATGGGAAAAGGTCAGAGACGACTCTATTGCCTGTGACGATGCTGTTCGCGATATACTTAGATCTAAGATCAAGTCACCATTTATGATCATGAGTTTCGTCGGATTAGTGGGTGTTCCGGACTTGGGATTAACAGAACTTGGATTGGTGGATTGTAAGACTCAAGGTTTGATGGATGTGCTTCTTACTTCCGATGATGCTGGGAATGAGCGACAGAACTCGGTCGGGCAGATAAACCCGGTCAAAATTTGTTGTAGGTGCCCTAGTCATGCACATAGTGTTCATCGTATGATGGATAGTGCTACAGCATTAGTTGCTTGATTATGCAGCTAATTATGTTGCCGTTGGCTGTAAGATAGCTCTTAAAGTAGATCGTAGCAATTACTAACTATAAAGCTTTCTCTAAAAGATAAGGGACCTAGTTTAGGACATTATTAGACTATTCAAATACTTCCTTGTTCCAATCCGATGTGTAAAATCGGGATATCTAAATACTTAAATAGACGAGCTTCATCATACTACTAAAAGATAATCAGAGGTACAAATATCCCAACTTTCAGAGTCGTACAAGGGACACTCTATCACTTCAGATCAAGCGATGCCAAAAATGTCCGCGACTTTCTGGTCTTAAAAAGGTATCTCGGAGAATATTGCGGTTATAAGGTAAGTCCGAAAATGTGCCAACTTTTCATCGTTCACTAAGATACCTTATATGACCCTAATGTCACGCCTTAATGCTTAAACTCAACATATTTTTTCATATTATCTATGAATAGTAGAAAAGTTAGCTATTTCAATATGTCCCAAAAGCCATTCTTTGACCATATTGTAATCCTTGTGCCTTACTCACTTCAACTTTCACCCCCTCAATCCCTAACCTCACAATTCGTATTAGCACCCGGAGGAATCCATGCCGATGGACTCACCTGCAATACACTTATATGTTTCGAAGATGGCTCATATATCTCCCTCGCCTCTGTAATAAGCGATGATGAAGAAGTGAAAAATAAATATTGGTGAGGAAAAGCAAAGTTTGGAGAGATTTTCGATATTGCTGTTGATAGTAGGGAGGTGGCGGAGGAGAACTGGAAGAGGATTAGAGATGCGGGCGTTGAATATGAGAGGCCTAGGAAAGGGGAAGAGTGGGTTTGAATGGGGAAATAGTGGAGTGGGAGGTTTCTTATCCCGTTGTGGGAGGGGAAAGAGGTTATGTTAAGTGTGAAGTGCCATTTTGGTGTCATGATATTACTGAGAGAAGTTGGAGAGCTCCTGATGGTCAGGAGAATGTAAAACATCCTTGCGGTGCGAAGGGGATTGGGGGATTGAGTGTTTGGGTTGAGCAAGCGAGGGTGGATGCTTTGAGAAAAGATTATCAGACTATTCTGGGAGTTGAGGAGAAGGATAATATGATTGGGATTGGGAGACCGAGAGAAGAGGAGAAGTTGGGAGTTGTAAAGATTACAGTTAAAGCTGATGGGAAAAGGAAGGGGTTGGGTGATGTAATTCTGAACGTTGAAAATAGTTTCGGTGAGATTGAAGACGTACTTTTAAACTTAGAAGAATTGCTAGAGCTTTAGGCCTGAATAAAGCAGCATTCTCTCAAAATACGTAATCTCAAAATTGAAAGATAATATTTCCAGTCTGCCTACAAGTCAAGATTGTGCTACTAGTCTTTCCTTCCGCTTTAGACTGGAGGTCAACTTGCCCACCTAAAAGACGCTTGGATTCTTTGGCTAAATACGCTATGTCACGGTCAAGTAGTAAAACCTCAGATTTCTAAATTATCAAATCACTTTATGAATTAGGTCCTTTAACCATATCATTTATTCCCGTAGCAGACAGAGAAGAAAATTCAAGGTAAAACGGTGATTATACGATCACTTCCACACTCCTGGGGAAATACCTTTCGATGATAGTCTTTCGAATATTATTGTTGGTACGGTTGGGAATCGTTATAGGAATCGATATGCGATCCATATGCGACCCGACCGGCGCACGGTCATGTGATTACTCACATGACCATGCTCAACAACGAATCAAGACCACAACAATCAGGCTGCGTCCTACATGAGCGCAGAGTGATTAGTGACCTTGGTTCCCCCGCTATAGCATACCGACAATTATCATCTCATTTCCATCGTTTCGGAAAACTCTTAACTATAAATATCCGAGCATTGTCTGTAATACTTTATTTAGTTCCGACAAAGTCGAATTCAAGGAGTAAATATCAGTTCAGGCTTGTTAGTAATTAAACTAATAATTAAACTAACGAATAGATTTCTTAGTAAATTACTCGATAGGTGTAAAAGGTAAATAAGTATTTATTGATATCGTCACGTGTATACATAACTATTTATCCTTCTAAGTGGGGCATTTATGCAAACCGAGATCATGCCACAATTCGTGTAGAGTTGGGTTTTCTTTTGTTTGTACCACTACAGCACTGTTTATCTATCTCATTTTATAAGTTAGTCAAAGAACCCCGTTAATATCTAATTGCCATAATGTCGTTCTATCGTTCTTCGAGTATTCAGTATACGCCAGAGCAAACCGCGTGGGGACCGCCAACGAGTACGTTGAAGTAGGTACTAGATGAGGCGATTTGGGTGAACGTTTTGCTAATGCTTTGGTATAGCTTTTGTGAGGAGGTTAGTTGCCTATATTCTCTCCACGCGTGTAGCTTAAATACTTAATTGATGTGTTCCTCATACATATTCTATCTGTTTATAGCGGAAGTCTACTATTGTCGAGGAGCTTAAGCTTGAAGATAGGATATGACATATCTATATCCTCCACGTTATCTTTTATACCTGTTGTAAATTTTAAGTGCTTAAAGGGGGTGATGAGCTAGCTCTCTGAATCGGGGTTATGGATATACACTATTAGTGTTGAATGAATATGTCAAAAGTTCTTCTCGCTGATGACGGTCCTATCTTTAGGATTATGAGTTCACACCCTACATCGCTGAACTCTTCAACACCCTCACCAATATCACATATAGTATGGCTCTTTGCATCCACCTTAGTCTATGTCAAAGCGCCCCTCTCTAACACAAGTCATCAGTTGCACTAGGTCTCAATGGAATCCTCAAGGCCCGACAACTCCGCCTCCCAGGCTGGGGTCCCCGTCTCCCCTCCCTCGGTCTGATACATCTAGGTCTTATGTCCTCCCTCTTCCACTCGACCCTGAAATACCCCATGCAACTCTGTGACGAATCCGCCATGATCATCGCAACCTTCATAGTCTTCTACCAACTTCTCTGCTTTTCCCAATCTCGATTCTCACCTCGAATGTTATTGCTAGGATTGAGTATGACAGCGGTAGTGGTGGTACTAGGTCAGTATTTAACAGGTGAGAGTACGGTGCAGCAGATTGTGTTTACTTGTATGGTATATTGGCTTTGGCACACGTGCTTTAGGTTGATTGGAAGTATGAATGGAAAGGATCTGGAGGGAGCAAAAAGGGGAATGTGGTGGATGGCTGTTAGTGGGATTGGTGAGGCTTCAATCCCTTCATCTCTTAATATCATTACTCGAGATGCTTATTCTTTTTTTTTTTGAAAAGCGTTCTTCGTTACCGGACATGCATGCTGGCTCACGGATTTCCGGGCTTGCGACACTTTGCGGGATTTGCGGAGACACGTTGGTATGCCTTGGGCAGTCGTGCTTGAGTTGCATGGTTTGTAAGTATTTATTTCGACTGCATCTATTTTTGAGATGAACAACTAATTTGAGATTAGTTGGCATATCTTTACTGGCATTGGAGTTTATATCTTCATGGTCTTGGTTGAGTGCTTGCGCTTTGCTCAGCCAAGTACTAAGACTGGTCAGCCAAAGCTGTCGAGTTCTGGAACATGGCCTCTTATAGTATTCCTAGAGGGTGTAAATGACGGTATTCAGGAAAAGAAGGATTGAAAGACCCTTTTTGTGTAGTACTTGCGCCAATTCGGAGTATTTAGTAAAGACTCCTATTAAGCCGCGCGTATATATACGAGAGCCCATTTCTAGGCGAGTATTTTGCCTCCGGCTCAGCGTCTTGCTTTTAATGTTATATTATAGTTTTGCGAAAATTTACGTGCGTGGATCTTACCCGTCGATAATGCAGAGAATAGGAAAGAGGTAGACTTTTGATAAATCGTTTTCCTTCCTAATAACAGACAAGAGTGAGGAGTAAAAACACAGCACAGCTAGCATATATTAGCAGTCACCCACACGGCTATCAATCTACGCTTCAGACGGTAATTCTACGATCTTCACAAAATAAATCAAGATTCTCTCGGGTTTTTTTTGGTTTTTTTGTTTTCTTTGAAAATTTTAAGTCGCGCGATCCATCGAGTCCCAACGACTGGAGTGGAATAAAAAAGAAGTAATTGCTCTACAACACCCCAGCACTCTTTCTTTCTACAACCTCCTATTAGAAACCAATAACAACTTAAATTTAAGATTAATAAACAAGCACTACAGTGTCGTATGTAGAACAGCTTATTTAATAAGCGCACTAAATTGGCTGACTCTATCTACATACTGAGAACTAGTATCTCTCATTTCATCTCCTTGAAGTCATGTGTATCGATCGAAATATAATAAGAGACTTTGCTTTGTACTACCCTTCCCCTGCCAAACGCGAAATTAGTGTGCCACAATATCTATTCGCAAACAATGTTGCACAGCCTGATGATCACAAAAAAGGGTGTGTGGCGTCGTGGGTGATCTGGTAAGATCTGAGTGTTTGATCCTAGCTCTCTCTCCTTGGACGAAGGGGAGGGCTGAGCGAATGGCCGCGCTGCTGCCTGCGGGAGAAACCCCATAGCCGCCGGGACCAACCATGCCTAGTGAAAGAGTCACCGAGGGTTTAGGAGTGGAAGGTCCGTCGGGGTGGCCGCCAATAACTTCCTGAAGCAGTCTTTCTTCATGCCACGGTATCAAGGAGTTTGCGAAAAGCTCAAACTGGCACTAGCGAGTCAAGCAAATATCCACTGCTGGATGACCGCGAGGAAAATTCTCGTAGGGGCAGCAGCCACCTCTGCCCCATCTTGCGCTTCGGACGCAGCGCGGCATCCGTAGTGGCTGATGCGGGGGCCAATCAGCCCCGGTTTGGAAAGCAGCCGGCGCTGATTTGCTGTACGGAGAGAATTCATTATGCGCCCCTCTGAAGCTCGGTGAGATGGCCATTCTAGAAGTTTGCCACATCGGGTATCGATAGCGCGGCGGTCTCGGCGCCACTGCGCGAAAGAGTGCACCATCCGAAAAATGCCGACCAAGGAAAATGTCGGATCGTCAGGAGATTCGGCCTGAAGTGGGGTGAACGCGGGCTCGCGAGCTCACCGTGAGTCAGCATGTGCCATTAACGCGCGGTTGGGTTGGTGTGCCAGCTGGCAGGAGCTTCCCAAACCGCGGGACGAGAAAGCGATGGGCTGGGCGGGCTGGGCTGGGAGGTGGTTGGCTCATGGCATCAGAATACCAGCACCCCGGTGCATCTGGCAGGAGTCATAAATGGGTAAAGATGCAGACGGCGATGCAGTTTGGTGCTGTCCTCGCCTTGCTGAGGTCTTTTCCCCACGAAGTGGTGGGTGGCAACCTGCAAGTGGACCGCGGCCAAGAGTGGACGCAATCGCTGAGGGAGGTTGTGGGGGCCGTCAGGTGACGCCCGCCCCTTCCCAGGGATTTCCAATCCATCCCCAGATTTCGGGGAGGGCCAGGCCGGGAAGAGCACGTACTCGTGACATCGGACTCGCTTTCGTTGCGACGAAGCTGTTGGTCATAACGCCGATAGCGTTCAGGCACCCGAAGGTTCTCTTCACGGCGTGACGACATGCTTCGGCGGGCTCAGGCGTGGGCGGGTGCTGGGAGGGTTTGTATGACCGTACTTGACCCTCGCCGCCTAGAGGGTGAGATCCAGGAGACTCTCAGACTGAGTCATAGGCTTGTTTTGCCCGCTCAATCATGCGATTGGGCCGCAGACAGCCGGCCAGAATCCGACGCTCTCCTCGGGCACCTCTGGCTGCGATCATGGTGTCGAAAAACATCCTCCTGACGCTTCTGACAGAAGGATGCGGCGACGGTTGGAGCTGTTCCAGATATCTCGCTGGCACGCATCACAAGAATTGCTCGTGACGAGAATGGACAGAAGGCACGGCTGCGTGGCAGGCTGCGGCGATGGCAGACCCATCTCGATGGCCTCGGCGAACGGATTGAAGGAGGACTGCTGAGGGCAACACACAGGATGCAGATTTATTGCAGGCCAGCCGCCAGCCAGTCAGACGAAGCGCGGTCTCCGGCGATGGGATGGGCAGGAGGATATCGAGCTGCAGCCAGATGCTGATGTTGTTGTTGCAGCAGCCAATCACCACCAGGTCAGCGCTCTGGGGCGGGGAAACTTCCAGGTGGCCTCATTGGCCGTGTGCCTCAAGGATCTGACAAATTTGCTGATAGTGGGATGAGCAAAAGGACGTCGCCATGAGCCTGTAGAATCGTCGAGGAGGCCGGAGCACCGCTGGAGGGGGAGATGTTCGAATAATTGAGGATGGGGAATTGGCCAATTCGGCACTCCCTCTCGTCGGTTTGGGGTCCAGCGTGGAAATCGGCCGGGCGGTGAGCGGCTCTGTCCAGCTCGATGGCCTCGCAGCAGGAAGGCTGAGTGACCTCTCCTTCTCCACCACAATTAGAGGGGGCTGACGTGCAAAGTGGTGTGCTTGAAACCCGCGCTGGCGACGATGATACGGGGAGGCTAAACCCGGACGCCTCCTTGTTTTCGAGTTGCAAGTCGATGCTTGGGTGTGAGTGCGCGTGCGAGTGCAAGTGCAATGCATGGTCGCCTCCCAGACTGGCGGGTTGATGGGATGGGGGGAGGGAGGGGATGGGCAGTGGTCACCAGTATGAGTAATTCTGAGTGTGCGGTAGCGGTGGGTATGGGCGAGGCACCCACTGACCAGGCGCGCAACGTGGCGACAACTCGCGCGAGGATGAGGGCGAGCTCGGAGAGGCGACCCAGATGGAGTGGAGGTTCGCATTAGCACGAACCATCGAGGCTATGGCCTGGAGGCATGGAACGTGTCTTGGGGGGCGGTTGAGGGGCACCATGGCAAAGAGGCTCAGGGAAACCGATTGCCAAATTGCTGTCGTACAGCCTGTGTGTGCATGCTGCGGTGGGATGGCGGTGGACTGCAGACTGAACAGTATGTATGTACGCAGAGTAGAGTTTCCATCCAGATAAGGGTCCTCTGTGGACGAGGAGCCAAGTTTCCAGGGGCCGGAATAGAAGGTCCAGATAAGGGCCTCATGGGCGAGGATGCGCGTCAGTCCCCCACCTCCTCGCCATCGAGATGGTTTCCTGGCCGAGGGCAAGCAATGCGTCTTGTTACTATGATGTGCAGCGGGCTGAGGAGTTGCGAGGGCAAAGCAACGCGTAGCAAACCGACTCCGCCGGACGCAATTTCAGCTGGGGAGACGCGAGCAAAGGGGAGGTTTCGTAGACGCCGGCTAGGGAGGGAGGGCAATTTCAGATAGATCGCTCAGCTGCCCGGTAGCCGAGTGTCAGTGACGAGCGAGAAATCAACAAACGGCGACCGAAGAACGAGACAATCCGTCGCTTTGCGAGCGGCGATGGATAGGCAGGCGAGCAGGTAGGAGGCGTTTCTTTTGTGCGCTTGTGCGCTTGTGCTTGTTCGCTCGCCCGTTCCGGCTGGGCAGTTAGGAGGGGATTGCTGTGTAATTGTCGGGGGCCAGAGGAGAGCGTTTGCGTGCAGCAAACAGGATCCGGTCGACGAATGCGCGCGTACAGAACTCAAGGCTCGTAGGAGGAGGCAGGCGAAAGGTGCGGACCGGTGTAGGCAATCTCGACAGCCACGAAGGGCGCTCGCAAGCCGGCCAGGGCACCAAACCTCTTGGCCTCAAAATAGCAGTGCTGCTGGAGCGCTGCGCTGCCTCTTGCACGGCCCACGGCCATCCCTGGCTCCCGCGGTTGGTGTGCTGCCAAAACTATGGCGAACTTCTGGTGGCGGAGGAGGCAGGTGCTGGGTGACTCTTAGGATCTCGCTAGCCATCCCAGTCCCGTCCAGTCCCCCCGACCTGAACAAAACCCAGCGATGCCCGCAGCCCAGCGTCCTGACCTCCACGCAGAAATGTACGATTCAAGAACCCACCTCTAGAGCCGCTCGTCGTAGTGTGCCTCCATCTTCCATCCAGACATCTCTCTCCAACTCCACCTCTCGAGAATCGACCTTCTGCAAACCCGCCATCTCCCCTCCCGCCTTCGACCCTGTTCTGCTTGCTCGACCCGCTGCGACAAAGCGTCCAGCTCCCACAACCCCCCCCCAGTGACTCCCCCCCATCCAGTCACTCGCCTCCTACCCAAACCCGACCACCACCCGCCACCTTCCTTACTACGCGCATCCTTTGTTATTTCTTTCCTTTGATACCCAGTGCGAAGGCAGCCTGGTGTTGATCCGGCAACACGCAGCCTTTGCACTCCCCGTCGTCGCGATACCGGCTTCCCGAAGCTCTTGCCACTGAGCCCCGTACAGTCACTCGACCTCAAGGCCTCCTCTGAGTCGAATACGCCTTCAGTAGGAAAAGACACCTTTGTTCAAACGCCATCTCCACTCACTCCTTCGATTCCCTTTAATACCTTCACCATTTCCTCTTCGACAGACCAGTAATACCCATCGGAAGCCTTCCAATACCCTTACCTTTCTCCGTCTGCCAGCTTCTTCAATGGTAGCTAGGGGTTCCTACTAGCCCACCATTTATTTAAACAGGTACCACCTCTCTCGCCGGAAAGCTCACAATGCCCCTCGTCCTCCACGAAACTTCTCCAGTCGCCAGTCTTGTATCGTCCGCCGGTTCCATCGCTCGTGTTGAGATCTTCCTGATCACTTCACTTGTCTAGTTTGTCCTCCTCTCCCTCGAATATCTCGTTCTGCAACAGCATCTGCCGTTGTAAGAGCTTGTGTCTTGCCAGAAGAGTTCTACAATCTGTCAACAGTTTACCGGTGGTCTTTGCAAAGACAGGCGGCTGGAGGTATTCTAAAAAGAACTATCTCAGCCTCTACCCCTCGAAGATGAATTGCGGTCAAGATGATTCGCCGCCTTACATCTCTGCATATCGGAGTGGCCCTTACAGCTCTTCGTTAGCCTCCTCTGCCTCCTCCTCCACAGCCTCAGTCTGGTCCGATGTCTCCTCCCAAACATCCGACGACTCCTCAGTTACTGGCGCATCCGACTCTTCAGAAACTTTAGAAACATCCTCAACATACTGCTGCACGACCCAGCAACCCATACACTCCTTCAAAGCATGCGATTCGAATGTTACCGTTGCAACATATTGGCCGAAGCACAAGTTACCCGCCGAAGTCGTAGCCGAACCACGACAACACCCGAGAAGAACAGGAAGTACTCGGTCCGGAGGTCCTCCCTCGCTGGTTCGCCAATGCGATCGAAAGGTCAACTTTGTCGACAGCCTCGTCGGTAAGATGCAATGAAAACTCCAAAATAAGTCCCCTCGCTCAACTCCCCCCTCTAGATTCTTCCGCCCAGATTGTCGAAGCAATTTGGCCTCTTTCATCAGTTCCATGCCGGAATGAGATGGGAGCCAAGGGAGTTCTCCCTCTTCGCACGTTCATTCAAGAGACCCTTCGACGGTCAAGGACAAGTTACTCGACGCTTCAAGTTGCTCTATATTATCTCATACTGATCAAGCCCCATGTACCAAAGCACGATTTCACAATGGAACAGCCGGATGATGCACACTCGATCAGAGCGCTACAATGCGGACGACGCATGTTCCTGTCAGCTCTCATTCTCGCATCAAAGTATCTCCAGGATCGCAACTACTCCGCTCGTGCGTGGAGCAAGATTTCAGGACTTAATACTTTGGAAATTAATCAAAACGAAATGGCCTTTCTTCTGGCCGTCAATTGGCAGCTTCACATTACCGATGCTGTCTTCACACGTTGGACCGACATAGTCCTCAGATATACCCCAAACCAACCTCCATCCCCCGGTCCAGCTTGTCCCCGACTTGCGGAGCAATCGGCTGATTGGAAATCTATTATACTTAAGCTTAACCCCGAATTGGATAACATCGAAGAAATAATTCCTGCAGAAACTATCAAGTCGGAATCCAAGCAACAAATCACCCCCACAATTCCACGATCTCTTATGTCATCTACCGTAGACCGTTCCACCTTTGGATATGGTTCAGCCGAATCGACACCAACTCCCAAGTATTATACACCTTCGATTCTTGAGCCCTCCCTAACAACTGCCTACCCTGCAAGCAAGCCTGCTCCAGCCCTTGGCCTGCTTCCAACCCCAAGAATGACCCCACAGAGTACCGGATACAATACTCCTGCAGTGAGTGCCGTGTCCTGTCTTCTCAGCAAACCTTCCATGGGCTTTGCAATGGCACAAGCGTCGAACCTATCTTCCTCTCAGTTCAACGAAAAGTGGTTACCCCGTACCACTCCTTCGCCTTCGTCATACACTCTCCACCGTCGGTCGTCATTGGCCAATTCAGTTTCATCGATGTCTTCCCCAGAATCAATGATCTCGGACAGCTCGTCGCGATCCTCCCGTTCCTCTTCAATCTCGTCTGCCTCGTCACTGGTAAGCGCGCCACTTTCGTCTAAATTGGATGTGCAAGCGCGCTGTCGGTATGCGAAGCTGTGTAGTGAGAAGCAGAACAGGACTGTGATTGCTACAGTCCCAGAATATTGTGACGGATCAACTTCATCGCCAGAGTCTTACGCAACGCCCGTTGGCAAAGACTTTACGGATTTATCCCTGAATACACCAATGGCACACCGAGATGTCTACTCGGAGTACTTTTCCAAAGATGAGGAGGCTGCACGTGCTCTGCAAGAGTTACATAATCATCCCCGCTCTGGCGAGTCACCCGTCCGTGCTGGTGCTAAGCGTAGCAGACCTCAATCAATCGATAACTCGTTACAAGAAAATGTCCGAGAGATGTTGAGTGGTCAATATCGTTCAGCCGAGAGCAATTGGTCAGAGAACTTTGTTCGCTCGAGACGAAACATACCGTCGATAGGCAGCAGTCCCCTCTCCCAGGTTGCTGTTCGTTCTGCTTCAAGTGCGTCCTTCGGACGAAAAAGAGTGTGCTGTGCTGCAGAAGCTTCACAAGGTCTTCCCCAGTTGAACATCCATCCAGCACTAGGTGGTTTTGGTGGCCCAGGAATGTGGGAAGGAATACTTAATTAGTCATACACCTTAACCGACTTATACATACATCTACCTATTGTCACAACAGTTAATTTTCTTTTGTTCTCAAACCCGGGGCTCGTCCATTTACATACATGCATGCCAGGAGAGTAGCTCCGTACATCGTCTCGACCTCCAAATCCAAAGGACAGATTCAAAGTCAATGTCTTTACGTCTTGCAGTTTTAGATGGTTAGTTGGCGCAGATTTTTTTTCTCAAAAACATCTCTTCGGCATGCATAGTTCTGGCGCGTCACGCTTGTACGTTAGGTGATCGAGAAGTGAGAGCGAGGTTGGGGCCAATCAAGGGGGGTTAAACAGGCATTTGGCAGGCAGGAGGCGAAATATGTTTGTCGTTCATGTACGCAACAAACGGAATATGGAGTTCATGGATCATCTAGGCACTTTTGCGAAGGCAAGGCAGGTGGGGGCATTTGTGGAACCTGGACTTGGTCTCCATTGGCTGGGTTTCGGCTTTGGGGTATATTTTCTGGGTTTCGGAGCTGCTTCGTTGCGATGTTTGATATCTTCCTTCGACAAGACAAAAAGAGAATTTACGTCTTTCTTTCTTTTTTGTTAAACTTGTGAATGGATGGATGGGCGATGAACTTTAACAATATGGGGTATATGAATGATGGGAAAGGGGAACCAACAAGTAGGCGAAAGACAAAGGGAAGAAGAAAAGAAAGGGAGAAAGCAAGGGTTTACAAATTTTATAATATACTATACATATATTATGTTCTTTGTGCCTGAACATTTTTTTTTTCTTGATAGCCTAGCCCCTTCCCCCTACCTACATACCTACCTACCTAGCTTGAGTAAAATGCTATAGCGAGAATTTTCTCTTTCTCTTTTTATTTATCGATCCATCGATCCATCGATAGGTCTTTCTGAGTGCTATTGTGTTGTACTTTGATATGCTACGATATTGATGCTATTAATGCCATTACATGCGACAATGTAGTGAGTGAAATGCAAGTATTCGCCTCTACGATCGATGAATTAAATTAAATTAATTCATTCATTTACTCGCGAGTCGAGTCGAATTGAGTTGAGTTGAGTTGAGCTGAGTTGAGATTTTTTTAATGTGGTGAGGTTGGTTGGTTGGTAGGTAGTGATGTTATCGTATGAGGCACGGCATGGTATGGTACGGTATGGTATGGTAAAGCATATATTTTGCATTGCATTGTTTGTACTTGGTGGTTGGTTGGGGTTGCGTGCGTTATAAGAGGGGAGGGGGGGGTAGGAGGTAGGTAGGTTGGTGGGTGTTTTTCTTAAAAAAAAATTTTAATTTTTTTGGATGGTATCTTATTTTTCTATTCTTTTTGTTTGTTTATTTGTTTATTTATTTATTTTAGGTAAGGTTAGGGGGGAGGGGGGGGGTTGAGGGGAGGACCGCAGGTTAGGTAGGTAGATGTAAGTTAAAATTTGGCTTTTTTATAGACTTTTTACTTATTATATCACTAGTGTTACACTTCTTCGCATTGATGCGAGTATGTATGTGTTTCATTACACTTATTAGATTTCTAAAGGTGTGAAGAAGAGAGTTCGCATTAAGGAAAGGGAGGGGTGGTGGGAACCATCCCAAAGGCAGGAGCGATAAGTATGATTGAGGGGTATATAAGCGCCCTTTCTCTCGAACTCTTCTTTTCTCTTCCTCTCACGACTACTAGGCAGTATATATCACTAGCGTTTATTCTTATCCTAAGATACCTAACTGCACCTTAGACGGTTTCGCAAAGAAATGACCTTTCGTAAATACCTCGCTAGAGTGCTTGCCAACTGGCGTACCCTGACACCTATGAACAGGAACAATCTGGTTCCGAACGTTCCCCCCAAGGTGAACGCTTGCTTTTTGTTCGGCTTCGGCCTTCCTAAAATAAATTCTGTCTAGAAAATTTCGGTGGAACTAGATTATCTCTCTAAGGAGACAGACCTAGCTCGAAAGGACTAAAGAGCAACTTCAGGCGAGCATGGCGGTAGATTTCTAGCTATCTCAAAAGTACACCCCCTTTTCAAGATATATCTGACCTTGCAAACTTGTAGGTGGCCCGATGGCGCTCTTGTAAGGCCCTCAAGCCGAAAGGCACAACCTCCCTAGTGGAGATCTAAGGCTAGCTCCAATAGGTACAATCACCTTACTGGAGAAGCAAATATATAACCTTAACTTCTCCCCAAGAAACACAGCCTCCTCACCGGAGAAGAGAGACATTACCTCCCCGGTAGAGAAGCAAAGGCATAACCTTAACCCCCCTCGAAGAGACACAACCTCTCTATTAGAGAAGATCGTGGCTTTCGGAGTCATTGGTGTCGCTGGCATCTGATCGTGGGCTCTTACGACCGTGCGTTAATATCGTCTCCATTGTAGTCGTCGTCAATACCTTCTCCGCCGTTAATGCATGCCGATGGGAATCGTCGTACTCTTTGCTCCTCTGGGTCCCAGACTTGATATGTGGACTCGGATTCCGAGTCATGAAGTATCCTAGCCATCCTCGGTTGTCGTGTAGTTTTCGGTTTTGTCTTCTTGCTTCTTCTCTGGTGATTGGGATGTAGACCTTGCTTGCCCAGATCTTTTCTCTTTCGAGGTTTGGTTAGTGTTTGAAGAAAGACATGATCTCGAGAGAAAAAGTAGCGAGAGGCGAGACTAGGTACACGAAGGCGCCGTCCTTGGACTAATAACGTTGGGAAGGAAAACACACACGCACTTACATACTTTAACTATCCTTTCTCTAATATTCTCTACACCTAATTTCTATCTTTCTCGGCCTACTAGACACCGACACTCTTTCTTAAAATGCTCCTGAAATCAGTCACTCGTACCATAGATAATTCGATATCAAAGAAGGTTAGGGGGCGCTACAACATGGCGCTGCCTCTAGGCTCTGTAACCTCTCCGGTTAGTACTGTGCAGAGGACAGCGAGTTCAATAGGAAGGAAACGATATTTCATGACGATACCACAGTCTTCCCTAAGCAGCTCGGAGTAGCTGAGGCTATTCGCGCCAGTATCCTCGACGTTACTATAGGGACTTTGACCCCAGCTATAGCACTCATGACCTTGCCAAGAGAAAAGGTTCTGACGACGAATCACCCGTGCCGAAGGGTCGTAAGAGAGAAGTGGGATCAATTAGAGATTGTTTAGACATTGATGTTAAGCTGAATAAGTTACTCCTTCCGCTCCATAGACGATCGAAGGATGTATTCTTCTATTTATTTATACAATATTTAGGTTTACTTTCAGTTACGAAAAATTTCCTGATCTTTCTCTGAATCACTTAGAACGTTCAATTGTTTATTCCGAGCGTCCATTTACAAGCGAAATATATCCAACCGGCCCCGCCCTTCCAAATCCCATCTTCTTCACACTCCCGGGAAACCCAGCAAAGTGTAATGAAAAACCATATTTGCATCAACGAGAAACAGTGTAGTACTCGTGACACCGTGGTCAAAAACATGGGGCAAGCCCAGAGGTTTCTAGCCTGTAGACAAAAATAAGTATAATCAAAGGTCCATCCGTAGATGGGTTTCAGAGATTAAACTGAAAAGAACAGATACTACACTTGATCTAAGCCAAAGGCAAAGAAAGCTGAAGAAGAAAGAAAAGAAAACCGGAAGGGGAAGGAGGTGGAGGGGTTTATATATGCAAATTGGAATGAGCGCGGCCGCTTTGTCTCGTGATGTGTTTGCAGTGTTTGCTTGGGAGGCAAACATGGAAAGAGCTTGTTTTGCTTCTTGGCTCGTGAATAGCTTGAATGTTCGGGAAAGAAAGAGCGAGTGAATGGTAGGTATCACTTGCCATTCTAGAAATTTGCGGGTGCCCTCCTTCGACACCAAGTGTCGGGCATTTAGTTGCCCAGTAGATTCTCGACAGCCCTGCGGTAGATCCAATGGCCTAGTAGATTGTCGAAGACTCTAATGACGTGCCTTAGCCAGCGGCCCTTGCTGTAGGATAGAAGTATGCTCTAATATAAAGGGGTCTCATGGGGCTCCTACGACATTTGCTTTCATAATATATATCCACTTAACTTCGTACCCCTACCACTACGATTGATCCAGGTATTTTAATACACCTTTAATATGCTTAGCTTTGCTTTTCCTTCTCGAGGGCGATAAGATGCCACGGAGGGAAGCCTTGCTATAATACGTAGCTCAAGCACCTACCTTACCCTTCGGGGGGCTCCCTTAGCTACTCACTCTTAAACTATTTAATTTTCTACCTCTATCTATCCCTTATACCTACTAATTTATTCTATTCCCCGCTCCTCCATTCCAAAGTTCATTCTAATATAATCCACAGCCTCAAGTGTTTAGAGACGAGGCCAGAATCTAACCCCCAATCATCGAGCTCCTCTGAAATCTTCAAAAAAAGTTAAAATGAATTTCGAAATTTATAGTGATTCGCTGACCAATGAAACTTTCTTCAATAATAATTTATTATTTATACAGCACTATATATACACTATTTGATATCCAAGATGTCTACATCTCTCACTTCCCAAAAATAAACGCCAGGTCTCGCCGTTAAATGCTCATAACCGTCATACCGTCCCGAAAAACCGTCAAGGACATTCAAAACCCACCACAATTACACTCAACTCTCCAAAACCATAAAAACGCTACCCCCAATAACGCCCCCTAGAACCGCCACCGTTAAAAAGCTCGCCGCAACCTTATCCTTCGTCTGAACCGGGGCATCCTCCTCCATTATCCCCATATTCGAAGTTTGTTGCCCAGCCGTCGGATCACCCACGCTAGTCCCCCCCGTACTGTTCGTAACCGGCGCCACAACCTCCACACCCTTGACACCCACAATCGAACTCTGGATAACTCCCAAAGCACTCATGGATTGTCCAACCCCCGTGCTTCCATCATAAACCGATTTTTGGGACCATTTGAAGCCACATGCGTTATTTGGACCACTACATTGGAGAGCGGCGTTTTGAGCCGAGGTGGAAAGGAGAGGTGTGATGGTTTTTGCGGTGAAGGGGGCGAGAACACTGGTACTTGCTAGCCAGCCACTGAAATAGGCTTTGAAGGATAGCTGATCCGTGTTGCAGGTTCCTGCCGTTCCGACATTTTCGCAGGCTTGCTCGTTCATGATGTTACTACTGTCGAAGAAGATGTTGGTTGCGTTTAGGAGACCGGCTACGCGGGTTTGCCAAAAGGCATTACCGTCGGTCTGGGATTCGTTAGTGGGAATATTTGGCTGAGGGAAAGGAAGAGAACATACGTAGTTGAAGAGATTTGCGGCGCCGTGAAGGTAAATACCTGCATTATAACTCCACTGGAGTTTATCGATGACGGTACAATTTTGATTGAGTGATGCACCATCGAAGACGTTATAATTCGAATCGATAAATTTAACGGATTCCTCCCAGTCCCAGACTTTCGTCGCCCACTGCGCATAAGTATCGTTTCCAGTATATCTTGCCAATCTTGCGCCGAGGTTAAATAGGGCTCCATTTGCGATACTATTCTTGTACGTAAACCCATTGTTGAATGTGAAGATCTGCCATCGCAAACCACCGCCACAATTCTGTGTATCCCATCTTGATGCCAACTCATTGAACACAGCTTGCGCTAACGCCAACCACTGAGGTTGGCCTTTAGGAGGATTCTGGAAATTAGACTCTGCCGCTAACATTACCGCCATACCCCAGAATCCTTGGTCGTCGTTTCCTTCGTTCTTTGTTTGATTGATAGGCATATAATCTGCATCGGGACCAGCTTGGAATAGAAGACCTTGTTCTACTACATCGTTGTAGGTGCTGTCGTTTGTGTATTTCCAATAGTCTATCATAGTCATGAACATCCCCCCTGCTTCCCACCAGAAATATGGGCCCGGTAATATGCCTGGAATGCCTCCCTGAATACTGATTAGCTTAAGTTGTAAAACTTGGACCTGCTGTTCGTACAGTTTTGTTCCCTCCATACTGTGACATTAACCCATACGCTACCGTACTTGCTGTAGCTTTTATCGAGCCTGGAAGTAGACAAGATTAGTATCAACCCTTATCCAAGACAACAGACGTCATACCTGCGCTTGTTGTATCCACCGTTAGAGAAGAAGTAGTCTGAGCTAGCAGCACCGGCCATAATAAATTAAAAGCCCGCATAATAACTGTGTTGCCTGAACGTTGAATAGGTATAGAAAGGAAGAACAATAGAAATAATTCGTATAAATTGTTGTCGCCAGGAGTCGTAGAGAGGAATAAATTCGATACCAGCGAAGTAAAAAGATAAATCAAGACAACCTATCAAAGGTTCAAAGAAAGGAATGTGAGGCTGAGGAAATCAAGCCCGTTGGATAAAAAAACACAAATTCAAGGTAGAGAAGAAAAGATGACAGTCCTTGACTGCCAAGAATAGAGTTGTAGTAACGGAGAAGGATGGAGTAAGCTCTCACTACGAGGAAGGGACGAGACGAGAGCAGAATGCAGAGCGGAAAGACTGGAGGGGATCTACAATCCCCTGCGAAAAAGGCACGAAATGTGGGATAACGAAACGGAGTTGACCATTTTCTTACTTGGACTTGCCTGGGAGTCCATACAAGAGAGGTTCTTGGGATGTCTCTTCAGGGGTTGTTGTGGAGAGAGGGGAGGGTTGAAACTTGAAGAGTCTCAATCTGTCAGCCTGACACAGCCCTCAGACCGCGGCCTAGGCTACACGTCCTTAAATGGTATCAAAGATGATGCACAGCCATCGGAAAGTGCAAACTTAGAGTTGGGAGGCGCTGCATATCTGAGATGGGATTTGCTGTTTGTATGGAATTATATGCATGATGCACAAAGGCAAACGGGACGGAGGGAGATTGAGATGAACTCTTGGAGGTTGGATTTGGCTTGCTCGCTTCCCCGAAACCCACGACTACGCGGGTCTTTGTCAGGTGGCGACAATCTATTTTCGACTTACATATCCTCAGAACTTTCTTGGTAGGTTCTTGAAGTACCTCTTAACACCGCTGCTAAGTCATTACCATGAGCAAGAAATGTGAAGGCCAACTACTACCAAATTCTATGCCAGAAAAGCAATCACATGTAAGGGCTCCGAAAGCCCCAGGTTAAATTCAATGATAAGTAAGCTTGTAATCTTCTGGGTTGTTGTGCCCCGAAGTGCAACATTAATACCGCATTATGCGTGAGAAAGGTCTAGGTTACCCCGCTCTCAGTCACGATCATATGGCACCAGCTGACACTCGTTACTCGACTTGTATATTTTTCTGGTACGAATGATTGCTAGATTCGTCGAGGTACATGTACATCCAGGAACAAGCTGGCGATGTCTTGAATTCCCTTAGCCGAGAATAAAGACCCTTGCTACCGGCAGGGTGTAGGGTCATTCGCGATATTGTTTGCTTGTTGTTTCTTCAGTAGCCTGTAGCTGCAGTAGGAATTCCTTCCCCGGGTCACGGCTTACCTGGATCGGAAAGCCACTCGCAAATGTATCCAAATTTAAAAGCAGCCATACCAGAATAGCAACGACTGGGAATTCGTAGCTCCAATAGAAAGCGGCTTTATACGCAGAGAAAGATGGACCAATAAACAAAAGTCCGGCATACATGTCAAAATTCCTGGGGCTGATGTAATATGTGAGATGGTAGGCGAAAACCCAGTAAGAGCTTAGATATATTTAAAGGCGGAAGTATGAGACTAATATAGAATCAATGCAAGCCCGAATAAAATATCTCAAAGAAGTAACATAAGTGAGGAAGGGAAAACAGAATATTATTAGGTAGCATCGAACAAGGCCAAGCAAAGAAGAACAAACAGGTTGATGTAGGGAAATTACCCAACCATTTGGACCTGCTGAGTATACTCGTACTTCGTGTCACAGGGACCGTCACCTCATCCATTCCCTCTAAAAACTCGTGATCGTCCCCACCATCCCCACGTTTCCCCCCTCATCAACTAACCTCAACTCACTCTTCCCTCCAACCTCCTCATCCATAACAATCGTATACCTTTCCCCCGCATAAATCGAACTAGTATTCCTATACCCAATTCTCTTTACCCTCCTTCCCTCCTTCCCATATATATCCCTCCAAAAATCCAACATATTAATAAGATTCAAAGGGCCATGAACAACGATATCTCTATGTCCTTCTACCTCTCTACACCATTCTCGATTATAATGTATTTTATGGCCATTGAATGTTAATGCTGAGAATCGGAATAGGGAAACGGGTGTTTGGAGGAAAGTGCGTGTGTATTTGCTTTGTGGGGGAGGGGGGATTAAAGTTGGTTTGGGAAGGGGGGGTTGAGGAGTAGTGATTTCGGGGCGGAAGATCCAGTTCCTATACTTAACGTCAACAATGCACCAAACAGGTGCTAGTTTTCGGAAAGAAGTATACCTTCTATCAATCACTTTCTCTCCTTCCTCATCGCTAAACCTCTTCTCCACCCCCACAACCACCATTTCCTCCCCCGCCTTCGTCCTCTTACCAACCGCACTAACCAATTCCGTCCTCTCCTCCACCACCCTCCCAGTCCTCAATCCCTCCCCCTCAATCCATACAACCTCTCCACCAGCCCACATCCTCCTCGTATACGGAATTGGAGGATTAAACGTCCTATCCGTTCCATCTTTTCCCAACTCTCCTTCTACCTGTGAAGGTGTGAAATAAGCTAGATGCCAACCTGCTGGAATTTCTATCCCTTCCTTCCAATCCCCATCCCTATTTCCATTTCCAATACCAAGTATTTCAGAAGGAAACGGTCTCGAAAGCGTAGCAGCCAACCGCTCTAATTGATTCCCATCCAGAAACTGCTTCCTTCTCAAAACCTCTCTATTCCTCCCCCTCAGCAGAAATTGTTCCGCAACTTCAGCTGCCGAGGGAATCGAAGCCGAACTATAGAACCTCTGCAGAACTCTCGACATCTTGATTATCACGAATGAAATAAAATTCTATTAATTGAACAAGGTATGTACAATAGATGAAGATAAAAAAGAACTAGCCCAGCTAAGCTAAAGGTTCCTCCCCAACGTTCCCCACCAGCCTATCTCGGTAATACAAACGTTCAAGTAGCCGATACCCGCAAATTCGCCTGCCTGTATCCTCTAACCCCACCATCCTTAGCTACAACAAATACAAATCCGACCCCTTATCCGATGGGCAACCCAACCCATCCCCATCCCCATCCCATCCCAGCCAACCCACCAAACATCCAGTTCAGTTCAAAACCGAACCTTCCCTCCGTCTCCGTCCCTCGTTCATTCCCTGGAACGAACCACCCCACCCCTCCCCTAACCCTGCCCTCTTCTCCTCTCCTCTCCTCCGACCAAAATCCCCACATCCCATCCCATCCCCATCCATCCAAGCAAGCAAGCAAGCAAGCAAGCAAGCAAGTAACCCTGCATCCGTCCCCCTCCCCTAAAAATGCTTAGCTCCAAAATGAAAAAAGACATCCCAAGACAACACACACACAGTCACAGCCTCCATCCACATCCGCATCCAAGATTCCCAGGTCGGGGAATCTGTGACACGAGCTCGACAGGGACATATATATGAAACGAAATCAAAGTTTATCTCAGATAGCCTTTTTAACTACCTTACCTTTACCTATCCGACTACCATCTCGTCATTGGATCGAATGGAAAAGTATGATGAGGAGAGAGGGATTCGAAGGAATAGATATTAAGGTTAATTGAAACAAGCTCTTTTTTTCATTTTCGTGGCTTGCATGTATGTATGTATCTACCGTACGTATCTCGCTTCTCGCATTTAACGATGAGAATGATGAAGTGTTTCGGGGGAACTTAAATCGGATCTATCGTACAAAAAAGTTTTCTTTAACGCTAGCTAACTAAGATAATTCCCTCCTACAACAATTCATTCATTCCTTTCCTACTTGGAGAGAAAGGTTATATCAGGGTTTTAGTTCATCAAAAGGTAATCAAAAAGAAAAAGTAACACCAACACAAACAAGTTAAAAACACCCTTCATCCAATCCACCCTTTCACCTCAAAACCGTCATTCAAAACATTCACTCATCTCAATTCCCAAGATAACCCCCTCAAGTGCTCAAATATCTTCACGTCATTAAAAAAATTCCTGATTTTGAAAAGAATGATTAATAATGAAGTCTTGCTGCCCTCTCCTTCCTGCGCCATTAGATAGGCAGAGCAAATCCATCGGGTTTAAGCCATGATGGATTCGCGTCGTTCTTCCATGCGCTTGATCAACTCTCTTTCCTTGGGGCTGCGTGGGTTTGCATCCTATTATGATATATTAGCTATGTATCAAAACTATCAAGATAGGGCTGTGAGAGCTTACAATTCCCAAAAGAGCAGAGATGCTAGTAGCGCTGTTCTTAGTCTCCTGAACGGGAGTAGGAAGTTGGCAGATGGGCTTTGGGACATATGCAGGGTATGAACCGTTGGCTGTGTGGGTATCTGGGGAGATACAAGGGGTTGGTGGGCCGTTGGTCGTGAAGCTGCGCTTCCACGTCTCTTCGAGTAAGAAAGCCGAGACTCCCCCTCCGTAGTCGGCGGCGATAACACCCCAGAATGAAGTGCGGTGGTTTTCGTAGATTTGGCGGAGGCGCTCATGGTCGATGTTAGATAAGTGGGAGTGGATCGAGGCGACGTCACAATCGAGACGGAGAGGTGGTTGAACTGCTGAGTCGGATTGAGTTCGGCGTGGTGGAGATGGCTTGGGGAGGATGGCAATGGGTTGGTTGAGAATTCGTGGAGGGCTGTTGGAGGAACGGGGGAGAAGGGTTGATGCAGATGGGAGTTGGATATTGGGTGGGGATTGTGGAGAGTATGTGTATGAATGTGGAGAGATTGGACGAAGATTGGCTGTCTCGTTGATGGGAGATGGCATGGAGTTGGACATGATAGGAGAGTGCACCGTCGAGTCGGGGCTCGATGAAGTGACAGAATTTGTACGCTTGCGGCGGTTGCTCCCATGAGACAGTTGATGGTAGTGAAGTCTGCATGCCAGCTCAGTCTTTTTCAGGTGAGCGGCGATGTGCTTGTATGGCATCTTTTGAAGACGTGTCTGGAGAAGATAAACTTCCTAAATGTGTATTAGTTTTGCAAAGTAATCGTTGAGCTAACTTGCTGTTCATACCTCATCCTCGCTCCATGCTCTTCCTCCTCCAGTCGACGCCTGCTTCCGGTTCTTCTGCACCCCATAGTCGTGCCTGTTAAGAGCATCGACAGGGGAGTAGTTGGAAGGAGAGGCGTGAGTGGAGGTGTTCATTTGGTTCATTGGGGTAGACATGATGGTCGTTGATCGTTAAAGATTTTAATTTTGACTCTGCGTTGACGCTCTGCAAAAGGTACTTGTTGGCCAGCAAGTAAGAAGAATCGAAAGGCGTAAAAGGGCAGTCCGAGGCTGCTGAAGAAGATAGTCTTCTAGTGAAGATTGCGTTGATGGTCAAAAAAGTATAAATATGGAGAAAGAGAGTATAATATAGTTAAACTCAACGCAATAAACACATTAAAGAGTGTGACAGCCAATCCAGTTGGGAAACGAATGAAAGTGATTATTAGCTGCAGAAGTGTGCTGTTGACGTCAAGTGCAGAACAAGAAAAAGAGTCCATGAACAGCGGAGGCCCCAGGTCATATAGAAGGGGGCTTGTCGAGAATCATCTGGAGTATCCTACTCCCATGGCTGTGACCGTGCGGCTTTCCGCTGAAGTTTTCCAGGGTAGGGCGGTGGTCGATGTTCATGAGGGTTTCTGATTATGCATAGCAAATTTCATATCTTCTTTGGGATCCCCTCTTTTCGTCCCGTTTCTCTTCATACTAGCGTTTCTTAGTAACCAGGGTGATTATTTAAGACCGCGGGGGATCTCTCTTGAACTGTCACAGCTGCTCTAAGAGGCCAACCAGAATAGCCACAGGAAATCCGAAAACCTTGGGACAGTTCTTGGAAATGTGCGTTACTGGGGGAGATCAACTGCAATAGCTGTGTGCGTATACATTCAAGGAGATCCTGCACCACAACGAAGACCTAAAATTGAAGGTGTTCTCAACCTCTGGAACATCTGCAGTAGTGGATCCGACCCTGGTGTGTCCGAAACTCGCTTGGCTCGCCCTGCTGGGAGACTACCAAGCATTTTGACCCCGGAAACCCTCGAGCCCTCCCAAGGGCCTTAAATTGAGATCTCGACGACCGGTTGGGCCAGCACCGCCGCCGCTGCACGATTGACATCGTGATCAGACGCAAACGCCACGCTGCGGAAGGCGAGCTTAGCAGAGACTTCCTAACGCGCGTGTGGAATGCTAGCAAGCCCGCTTCGGTTTCGTGACCAGGGCTTTCGAAGCACGGTAGAAACAAGAGGACAACAAGAATAGGAAACAGAATTGACTGGCGGGTCTATGTTGCTGAACACTCGACCGGCGAGGGCACTCAGAATACGATCTGACGGAAAACGCACACACTCGGATTGCGCAGCCATGAATCGTATCTCGCACAACAAGCATACCAAACCAGCTCAAGTCCGCGTACAGCACGTATCATGAATCAAGCGGCTTTAGACTTGATATTATGTTCTCGCTGCGCATGACGGCTGGGCAGCTGTGGACGGCAAATCGTCGCTCTGTTTGTCACTGTCGTCTCAAGGCGGGTGCCATCCGCGAACCAGCAACACGCTGCGAGATTGGGGTCTGCTCGGAAGGGTGAGGAACCGACGCTGCCAGTGGGCTCATCCCATCGTTCCAGGGCCGCCGGCGGTGGGTAGTGATCGGATGGGGTTGAAGGAATAGTCCCAGCAATCCATCTACCCAAGTCAACTTCTCGGTCGAGGAGGCTCTTCGCACCTTACCCGATAGGGCCCTGCGCCAGCCCTCAAACACAGATCGTTCGGGCCTCGTCTCGGCCAACACCCACTAGGATGTCACAGACGACGGTGGGCGCGCATGGCATTGAGATCCCCTCGTTGCCGCTGTCAGAGAGTGCCCAAGCCGCTCGTTGAGGTGGGTGCAGAACACCAGAATGACGACGTCGCGCCGCGTGCTGGGGTCGTCGCTATGCGCGGTGTTTTATCCGATCAGTATTCGGTTGCGCCGCTGCACTGTCGGAGGGTTGAGATGGATGTTTCTGGGAGTGTTTCCCATCTGCCACCGCGGATGGATGTGGGGTTGGCCTGTCCTGTGGGTGTTGGGCGTGCTGCGGGCCATCAAGAGGGTGGATTTCATCGCCCGTCCGTAACGCAGGCGCTGGGCTTGCTTCCGCAAACCATGTATATGTATCGTAGATGTTTCGAAACTTGTTCGTACCTGGGTGGGCGCTGCGATGTTTGACTTTGGCATCTCTCAAGTATGGCTGAAAAGCCAGAGCTCCTTCCTCGGCGAGTATTCGGTGAGGGTGGAGATGCAAAAGCACAGAAGGCCGAATGCCCCGGATGCCCCGAAGTAATGATGAAGTGAGTTGGAGCTCTGGGCAGCCAAGGCGGCCGGGTCCAAATGCTCTCCGAAGCCGGGCTGTGGCTCTTAAGGGGTCACTTCTGCTGGACCGACCAAACCCTCACTCAAATCAATGCATCCTCAGCGCCCCCGGAGCAGCCTGTCCTGTGCCGGTAGGAAACCGAGGATGGGCCAGCCTGGACCGCCGAGTCCAATACTTTTGTCTCGGCCGCCAGCTGTGAGATGTCTGGCTCAAACAGGCGAAAAAGTGCCGATTCAGTCACTGCAGCACATCTCCACTGGCAAGACAAAAAGTCCAATGTTCTCGAGGGATGCTGGACAAAAAAGGTATCCCGGGCTGGCCATTCAATAAAGCCTGGGCAAGGATTGGAACATTGGCAAAATCAACCCCGTTGAGGTGGACTGGGCTCTGGGGGAATTTTTCGTTATTGTTTGCAAGCCGCCGGCATGGATTTCGAGGAAACATTGTCTGAAAATTTTAAGATGAACTTGCTGCTCTCCACGGTCACGGCTTCCCGGCCCCGGGACTCGACAAGAGTCGGGGCCGGTCGGCAAACCGCTAGAAATAAAGCCACCATGGGCCCCTACCACAGCAATTTCGGATCCGAATACGTTCGGACTGTGGGACACTGGACGGCCTCGACGCCTTGGGAAACGACAAGCCGCCGCCGCTGGGCCGGCGAACTACCCTCGCAAGTCATTGGTTCCTACCAACGAACCCACCAGTATTTGGAAGAGACGAGGTACGTCAAGTTGCTGGCTCGATATGGATCTCTCGTTTGAACGGAAATTCTCTCGACCTTTCTCTTTTCACAGCCGACCAGGGAGCTGCCATCCTCGCCATCGTCGCCTAATTTACCCGGACATTCCGATCACATGACTGCTGTGTACGTGGGATACTCCTCGACTGAGAGTAGTAATGAGGCTAATGAGTCTCGAAATAAGGGTATGAGGTCCGATGGTGGTGATGCCAAGGTTCAGACAGGGCCTGACAGAGGCGAAGGCTGTTGGAGCAGCCGCGAGCGATCATCGTGGCTGCATGCAGAGGACAGCAGTGAAGAGGGAGAGTGTGCAGTTTCTGGGTAAGGCAAGGCGGTCCATCCCATCTCAGATCCAGCCTCCTTGGACGGGGAGGTATCCGACTTGAAGATAGAGTGCTCCGTGGGCCAATATTGGTACCGGTACCAATGCGCCTGTCAGGCGAAGGGCCAATCGCCACCGCCAGCTCGTCAAGCCATTGAGCCTGGGCGAGGGCCTACTCCATAGGGAAACTCACCACCAAGACTCACCACCCAGCGCACGTCGAACCATTCGCCGTGCAGATGCTCTTTCGGTCGTGCTGGGAACCTGGGGGAGGAGGGGCGAAATCCGGGCAATGTGGCAGGCTGGAAAGAAGCCGAAATTGGGATGTTCGTCAGTGTAGGCGTTGTTGGCTGATGTGAACCCAGGGGCCAGCGCCCCCCGAAACCTTTTTCTAATGTCAAGCGTCGGCGTAGGAGGGCTGAGTGAGCAGCGCGCCGCGATGGGGGACTTAGTCATCTCGTATCCCGGATCTCGAGTCTCGGCATCAAATCGATCCAATCTAGAATGCTGGACGCGCGCTGCGCGAACGAGGCACTGAGAAGCATTTGCGACGGGGTTGCACGCAATCTCGCGGCAATATCGAGCGGACGAGGCGATAGGAACCACGCCCTGGCCATCGAGAGCAGGCGATCTGGACACCCCCAACGCGCCGTAAGCATGAACGAACGGCAAGGCTGGAGATTTGCTGGGCAGCAGCGCGGTTACCCCGCAAAACTCGAGTTGCGAAATCGAGGGTGGCCGCTGGCGGTGGCCGGGTCTGGCATGGCAGGGCAAAGCATGGCATGGTGAGGTCTGCCCATGCCCACGTTCGTGCTCCTCCTGCCTCGAAGCTCTCTCCATGCACGCCCACCTGCAACGGTGCTGGGGACGGCCATGACGGCGAGAGTAATTGCATCGCCAGCAGCGGCAGCTTCCCAATCAGCAACGCCAGATCTCGCCACTTGCTGCGCGACTCCCAAAGGAACGCATGTTGGCTGGAGGGGCTTTAGCAGCAAGTTCGCGGTGATGCCTGCGGGGGGCCGCCAGACAGAGGCGCGCGAGACAGCTGCCTCCATGCAGTACGAGTACCTCCAGGCGACGCGGACGCGGGCGGGCGTTCCTGTATAGGTACTCGATTCTGCACGGCGAGGTTGTGTGAGGGCAACACCAAGCTCGCCCAGTGGGGCCCAAGGCGCAATCAGCACGGGCGACGGGCGTACAGACGATCGCGTGGGTATTCCGCGACGGGGGTGGGCGGACGACGTCGACGGGCGAACCGTCGTCTTCCAACTGCCTGGACGGAGAAGCATCGATTGAAACGTGCCCGCAGCTTACGCTCCGCTGTCCACCACGTCCTGTACCCTTTTACACTTCTGGTGCCAGCCCCCTCCGACCCCGTCCCCACCCCTCCCCTCCCCCTCGCTCCCCCCTCCCTCCTCTTCCATGCCCCTCCCGCTGCATACTGCGAGTCTCTCGGCCTACAGCCGCCACGCACGCCTATCGCCCTCGCTGCAGAGCCTTTGGGACGATCGACCCGGTTGAACCCTCGTGAGCCAACAGAACAGGCAGATCCTCCAGACTGGCTGGAAACCTCCTCCGTCCCTCGCCCACATCCATCCCCACCCTGCCCATCCGTCTTGCAGCTCCTCCTCCCCGGCCCGGGCTGTCTGTTTTCGGCCCCCCCCCAGACGGCATCCAGAGGCCTCGATGATACCGTACCTTTGCTACAGCACGCCCCGGACGGCCAAACCAAGCGGTTCCAAAAGTATCCGCCGGAGACGCTGACCTGTGATGACAAAGTTACTGGACTCGCTCTGCCGCATGACAGCCCTGCCAGAGGCGTGTAGACGGCCCTTCCACTGGCCTGACCAGCCGCCCCAGAGTCACTCCAAGTACGAGTACCATGATCCCCGATCGCAGCAGGCATTGTTGAGTGATTTGGGAGCCGTCTAGCCCTGCTGGTCCCTCCCCGGTCCGCTCTCTCGCAATGACTTGCATGGCCCGTACCGATTGTGTACTTAAGGATGTCCAGCGTGGTCGAATTCATCAGGTCATAGACACTCCCCCCCCTCTCCCTCTCTTCCTCTCGAATGGAACACAGCACATTCGAGTATATCTCCTTACTCTTCCCAGCTGGTCGTCGATCACTACGCTCATGCCCAGGCGTTCCACCGAAGCCCATCTGCAGCGGAGAGATATGCGGGACAGATTACCCCCGGCCTGCTAAATACATTCATTCGACGAAAGGTACATAGCTGCCAGGTACTCCCAGAGAGGCAATCTGGTACCTAGACCCTGGCTTGTCCCAGCGACCTGCAACCAATCCACAGACGAGACCGCCCAGTCCCAAGGACTTCGCGCAACAGCTCTGTTTTTTTCCCGCTTCTAAATCCACACACTTCCTCCTCGCCCACCAGCGCATCCTCTTTCTGTTCGCCGCCAATGTCTAAGCGTCCGGCTGGCACCGAAGTCGACTCGGCCTCTGGAATCTCATCATCCCAAGCCCGAGCGACCGTTCCGGGCCCTTCTATCAAGCCTGATAACTCATCACCAACAGCCGGAAAAAACAAGAGGCGAGCTCCAGCTTCGGGGCCTTCAGCTCAAACCATGTCAACAACCTCGGCGGCCACAAACGCGTCCACAAGTGCAGAAGAACCCTCAATGATGGATTCTCCAATGGGTCCGCCCGCAAAGAAGAACAGGACCAATACACCTTGGACTCCGGCCGAAGAACAGAGGCTCAAGACCATGCGTGACGCTGGGAATAGCTGGGCGGATATAGCAAAGGTGAGTTTTAGCTGAATGGGGGGCTGGGGTCGCACAAGAACCAGATGCTAAGTTATCTAGACATTTCCTAGTAGAACCGAAGGAAGTGTCAAGAAACATTGGTACAAAGTAAATATTTCCCCTTTTTGCATCGCAACACGTAGATAACTAACAAGGCTAGGACATGCATTATGCCGAATTCGCAGAAGATGAGGTACGTTCTTCAAGATGGAAAGCTTGTATTAGTCGCTAATACTCATCCAGAGTCAGGCTCTTCTAAACGCGATTAAAGAGTATGAGACCAACAAATGGAAGGAGATCGGGAAGAAAGTTGGCAAGCCTGCTAAAGTTTGAGCCCCTAAGTTGACACTAGATTATAGACTAACGATGGGACAGGCGTGCGAACAATATGCTAAGGAAAACTTTCAGGGCAGAATATAGCATTTAGTTGCTAGTCATTGGAAAACTCGTGCGGATGGAAGCGAAATCAGAACAACATAACGAAACTCTACTTCGATCCACCCATCTCAACGCTTCTCCGAAATTCTAAGCGACCTTTTCTTCTTTTCCTTCTCGGCATTTCAAGCCTGTTCTATAATCTACGGACATGACTGGTGCGACCGCATGGTTGGCGCAAGCTGGAAATCTTTCTCCTGGCTCTATTGTTCAATAATCTCTTAATATCTCGCAAAACACTTTTCTCTTTTGATTCACCAACTCGATGGAATTTGCACTCGGCGCATCTACTTCGTAATGTTCCGATATAGGGTCTCGGTATCAACGGTCAGGTCATATGGCAAGGTCTGGGTTTGTCAAGTTGGTTTCGGATGGAATACCCAATGGATAAAATGCGCATGATTTTATGCGGGGATACCTTTGAATGCAATGCGATATTTTTGGTTCTAAGCTTTTGTGATTTCCCTTTTGTTCTACATTGTGAAACCGTATCCAGTAATTTCTCTGCCCTACTAACATCTACCAAAGTGTGAAGGCTGTAGGTATAGGGATATCAACACTTAAACGTGGACATTTTAAATCCGAACTACTACATTTACTGTTGTCAAACATACAAACATCCATCGGAACAATTCTCCAAGAATCAGGATTTATTTCGTCCAAGAAACCTGTTCCCTTTTTTCATGCTGTGTGTGGCGAGTTGCACAGTTGTGGTTATGAAACGGTGAAACGGGAGAAAACTAAACAACTTTCGGCATCGGATGGCGAAGGGTTTGCCATTTTTCTGGGGATGTGAAATGTGGTGGTGGGGTTTGTAATAGATTTTACGTTTTTGCTTTTTTGTATTGGATTTGGAGGCGGGAAATTGAGTGAAATGTGGAGGTTAGAGAGGGGTTGGGGGACGGGGATGTCCTTTGGAGAGAGAATTGAACAGGGAAAATGCTAGATGGATGGGCTTATGGAATTGAAGGATCTTTCCTTCCTCTCGTGCTATGGAGGGAGGGGAAGTAACCGTTCCGCGAGAGATAATGCGTGCTTGGAATTAAATGTCCGACGTGGGCTTGTGGGCTTGTTGGTTGCACTGAGGTTGCGTTGGCCTACCACTAAAACTTCTAGGTCACGACAGGTAGTTATTGAGCACTCTTGTGATTAAGAGTACTTCTAGATTTTGTGGTCTTGGGAAGCTTAAATACCCGTATGTCATGCTTAAAGCTACTTTAGAGTTTTCGTGTGACGAATTGTCTTGGTTTCCACTATTTAGAGCTTGGAGGATAATTTATGCTTACTGCCCATCCCGTTCTTGTCCATCTTGCCACGAGCCATCATGGTGGAAGGTTGGAGGCGTGGATCGGAAGTGTGCATGCTTTTCTGTTTGCCCATTCAAATAAGAACAGTATATCTTCGTATCCAACCTCACACGTCGTCGCTGAATCATCAATACGAGCGAGATTCTCCGCACGACTACATCGGCGCCCTGAATGTCCGCTTAGGACGGCAGCGCCAGAATCGAGGCTAGGCGGGATTTCGAGGTCCGGCTCGATATTTATAGGCCGGGTTCCAGGGCCAAGTGGAGCTGTAATTGGCCCGCGCTGTTGATCTGCCCTGGAGGGCCCCAAAAACAGCCACCAGCATCAAAGATTTCCAGAGCCGCTTTCTCCGCTGACCATCAAGAATCGCGCCAGCACCCCCCTGTTGAACCCCGTGCTCCGTAAAACAATCGACATTCCTCCCCTTCCCCAACTTCTTTCCCCATCAACCCGCTCGACAAGTCCGACCTCGACAACAAGACCTAGGTCTATTTACTTTCGCTGACTTTGCCGCCACGTTCGCTATCTAGTACGCCCATACCACTTCTAATTCCCCCGTTTTCTTCTCGACCGAACCACACCAGATCTAAGCACCCCATAATATTAAATCGCGACCGCCAGAACTACAACCGCTGCACGAAGGAAGGAGCCACGATTAGAGCTGCGCTTTCCGAGGGAATTGCTCGTCTTTGAACGCTTCATTTGCTGTGCCTGTCGTTAGGCATCGCTGGTTCACCTTCGAGGTCGTGCATATACTTGCTCGGCGGCTCGATCCTTTTATTTGTCTCCACATTCCCTTCCGTCTGCCCATCGACACATCATCCATTATGGTTCGAGCATCAAGAATTATCCTGGCTTTGGCCACCGCATCAACTGCTCTTGCACAATCTTGCTCTTTGAGTCAGAAATGTCCAACTAGTGCCCCTTGCTGTTCACGTAAGTATCTCGATTTCCAGATCCAATCTCTGTGGAAGCTAACAGGAGACAGAGTATGGAAAATGTGGTACAGGAGCATACTGTCTTGGAGGATGTGATCCCAGAATGTCTAATACCCTCGATTCCTGCACACCAGAACCAGTCTGCGTGAGCAAAACTCATACCTTCCACGACTTGAACGCCATCTCGCCTAATACGAAATACCTTGGAGATTCTTCGAAGGCTGATTGGGTTTCAAGTGGACAACCCGTTTTGTACCAGAACAATGTTCTCTTGACTATGGCGCCAGATACTGTCGGAACACTGTTAGCAAGTACAACATATTTGTGGTACGGTAATATTCAGGCAAAGTTCAAGACCAGCAGAGGACAAGGTGTTGTCACGGCATTCATTCTGCTTTCTGATGTCAAGGACGAAATCGATTACGAATTTGTTGGTGTTGATCTAGAGACTGCTCAAACCAATTACTACTTCCAGGGTATTACAGATTGTAAGTGGAAACCTTGGGTATAATCACATGAAAAAATCAGCTAATTGTATATAGACACCAACTCTGCAAATATCTCTTTGTCAGACACATTCAACAACTACCATACTTACGAGATCGACTGGACCCCAGATCAAATTACCTGGAGTGTTGATGGACAAGTTGGCCGAACGAAGAAGCGAGCCGATACCTGGAACGCCACTTCCAACCAATGGATGTATCCCCAAACTCCTGCTCGTGTTCAACTTTCTCTCTGGCCTGCCGGTCTTTCTTCCAACGGACAAGGTACCATTGATTGGGCTGGTGGATTGGTCGACTGGAATGCCGCGGATATCAAATCCAACGGATACTTCTATGCTGCCTTCGAATCCGTCACTATGAACTGCTACAATGCATCATCTGCCCCTGGTACCAACAAGGGAGTCTCATATACATATAACGATGTATCTGGCCTGAACAACACGGTTATCGATGGCAAAAATCCCACCGTCCTCAGCTCCTTCCAAGGAACTGGTGTCGATATGAGCGCTGGTGCAGCCTCCGGAACCGCATCGGCAACCCAATCATCCTCTACAGTCGAGACTGTTCCAGGTCTCACTGGGGGCGACCCAGCAGGTGTCGATAGCCACGGATCCGATACATCCTCCTCTTCCTCCGCCGCATCCTCTTCAACAGCCACCCAATCCTCAGGCGATAGCACCAGCACAGGGTCTAGTTCCGGCTCTAGCTCTGGCTTTTCCCAAGGGTCAGGTACTTCAGGAAGTAGCACTAAGAGTGGAGCAGATAAACTTGGTGTTGGTCAAGAAAAGGTCCTTAAGGGAAGTGTATTTGCAGGTATCGTTGCCGTTGTGGCTATGATGGCCTTGTAGAAGCATTTCAAACCCATCCCTTTTCATTGGGTACTCTTTCTTTTTTATAATTATGTAGGTAGTACTGCTTACTTGCTTGTTGGGTTGGATTGACGACGCATTTTTGGGAGGGGGGTGGGGAAATATTCGGGGATTTACCTGCATGCATGGATGCGTTACGTCGTCTCCTTTTTTGGGGGTGAGAGCGGATTGTGTAGTATGTGACGAGTTTTTCTTTTTTTTTTTTTTTTTTTTTTTTTTTTTTTTTTTTTTTTTTTTTTTTTTTTTTTTTTTT